>JAMPIV010006389.1:0-150454 GCA_024509875.1 Oreohelix idahoensis | reverse complement strand
TGTCTACCATGTCGGATTCAAGAACTAGGGTGTGCCTTAAATGAATTTTTGTACATTTAGCTACCATAAGGAGCATCATCACAGTCATCAACAGAGGTTTGCCAAGTCCCTTCTATTACGTGTCGTCTGCTCAAGGTATTTGCATGTAGTCATGGTAAATTTTCGTTTTATGTCTCCAGGTTCTCATTCTTCTGTATTTTTTCTGTCATGTCTCTGTTTCTCTTACCCTGTGTAATCTAAATCAAGGGGGGGACTGCCTTGTAATACTAACATCAGATTTCCTCTTTATGTATCCCATCCATCGGCACTGTCGTCTTCTCATGTATTATTCCATTCGTACTTGTCTGATTCTTAATCCTATCACGTTGAGTTTCTCATGCATAGCACAAACACCAAATTAAGATTATACAAGAGTTGCGTACTTTCTGTTCTTCTGTGAGACGCGGAATGCTGGAGAGTAGTAGAAAAAGATATGTCCAAAATGTCCTCTTTCCACACTACCTGTCTAAAGAATATTCTTCGAATTTTTTGACCTTTCAATATCACCAACCAGGAACTGCTTACTCGGTACATTCAAAAAGATATGCACACCATCTGATGCGTGATGCCATATGATGATGGATGGCATCCGCATGTCTGGTTTTGTGTAGTGTGTAGATGTGTTCAGTCAAAACAATGTTCATGCAACAATAACAGGGCAATCCACATAGGACGTCAGTAAACTCACGACGTATAAAGTCAATGAGTCTTGAAACAGCCGTTGACGTTTTTCTTCATAATTTATTGTGGACGCCACAGTGACAAAATGGTTACGCAAATGTGTAGGCACATCAAACAGTCATTATCACAGCAACATTCAATACAGCAATAGACGGTAGACAGCATTACAATGATGAGTCAGATGCATGTTATATTTCATAGTGCTGTAAATGTAGTCAGGTGGAAAACTCCATCCTTTTCTATAACAGCCAGGAGATAACCAGATGTATGAGATCAGTTCACTCTCCTTAGTTTGACTTCAGCAAGACAGACACGTCTGCCGAAGTATAAATAATGTCCTCCAAAAATATCCTCTAGATAATAAAGGTTTTCTAAACCTAGTTCATTTAACAAAGTAGCAAGTAATGGTCCTTGGTACCTGCATCAACCGATGCAGTACAATGCAGCGACATGTGAGCTGGGAAAGAACATCTCGTGACGACGACTTTCGGAGACAGGCTATGAATCGAAATCGCTCACGACCCAAAATCGATAGAGTTAATGAAAAAAGTCAATTTACCTTGCTTTCATGAAATACACAGAAATATCACGCCTCCCGACATGTGGGAAAACACTAGAGGTATTATCTCGACTAAACGAAATATCCATAAGAGAACTACACATCCCTGACAGAACAAAAATAGCGGAGATCCCCTCTTCAACGAGGCATCTCTTTCGCCATTCCAAATCGCTCACTCCCACTAGTGGTGGGCGGAAACCGATCGACCAAACAACAAGAAAAGTCATGCGCAGTCCAGCGCAAAAATGACCACAGCTCAAAAGTTAACTGCATTCGATACTAACGCGAGAAGACAAATGCTTACCGAGAAAAGTGACTATAGATTTCAAGCAGTTGTTGCCCTTGCGTTATAAAACAGATATTGAAATAAAACGATGTTGCGAGAATTTATCACGCAACATATCACCACCTCCTCCCGATAAAAAAAAAATGTGGAACATATTTTTTTTTTTCAATATCAAAGAGCAAGCGATAAGCGGCTCAAAACGCACGAATTATGCGCTGATAATTAATTAAATTGCCAAACAATAGGCTAATTATAGAGTGTCTGGTGAGGATATACCTCAACAGAAAAATAAATATGTCTCAAAAAATATTCACATCGGGGAGGTGTCACCAACACACATCACGTTAGCATGTAAACACAATATACGTATGCAAGTTACTATAATCATCATTAAACAGCATACTCTAATATTGTCTTTAAAAATGGATGTACAAATCTGATAGGAAAATTTAAATAGTACATTCTTTGACATGTAATGACATAAGTACATAGCAAAGTTAAACTACATGACGATCCAGGACATATGCTCTGGTATTCCGAGGGTAAGTACACAATCTAGAACTCGTAAGGTAAGTCCTCAGCTCAACAATGACATTCTGAGAAAGTACAAGCAATATAATGCTAATTAATAACTAATATGCTTCATAAGGTACAATACATTATTAATAATTGTGGCTGTTTAGTAAACTAACGGCCCTTATATTAACTACTCAGTCCTCCTCTATCATTTTAAAAAAACGAACAGAAGAAGATGACAACAAAGCACGATAGTGTGTACATATAAAGTAAGTACAGATGTGCTAATCTATTGTAGAAATATAGGTGTGTTATGACTCTGTAATATATAGAAATATAGGACAGAAGTATTAGTTGGAGTCATGTGGGCATCTAGACAAAATGTCAGCCATCACATTATCCGCACCACGGATAGCTCGTACCGTGAAGTGAAAAGGTTGAAGAGCTATAGCATATCGAGTGGATCTCGAACTCTTCAAATTCTTAGTCTGAATAGCTGTAAGAGCTTTCTGATCAGTCTCTAGAATGAAATGTGCGCCCAGGAGGAATCTTTGTAGCTTTAGAATTGACCAAACCATCGCTAACAACTCACGGTCTAAAACCGAGTAGTTCCTCTCTGCCGCATTTAGTTTTCTAGAAATGTACATAACAGGATGCAGAGTATTTGCATATTCTTGCATCAGTGCTGCTCCAATCCCAGTGGATGAAGCATCACTCCGAAGAACAAAAGTCCTATCAAGAGTAGGTAATCTTAAGATGGGAGGAGAAGAAAATATATTCTTGATTTGGTCTAGTGAAGATTGGCATTCTTCAGACCAACGGACCAGATTAGGCGAACCTTTCTTCAACAATGTTGAGAGAGGTGCCATGATCGAAGATAAATTTGGAATAAATCTCCCATAAAATTGAATTAAACCTAAGAGACTCCTAACTTGTTTCTTCGTTTTAGGAACAGAGATGTTCAGTATTTTGGAAGTATTGTGGTCTTCTGTCTTCAAGAGACCATGACCGACACGATGACCCAGGAAAGAGATTTCACCAAAACCAACAAAAGCTTTAGAAGGTTTTGCTGTCAAATTATTCTCACGTAGAGTGGACAGTAAGTCATATAACCCTAAATAGTGATCTTCCCAGGTATCACTGAAGAGACAGATGTCATCTAAGTATGCGATGACATCCGAACGATGTGACAGAATTCGACGCATCATGCGAACGAAAGTGGCAGGGGCGTTCATGAGACCAAAAGGCATAACATTCCATTGAAATAGACCCCTAGGTGTAGAAAAAGCAGTAAGAGGTTTGGCATGCTCTGCTAAAGGCACTTGCCAATAACCTTTAGACAAGTCAAGTTTAGTGAAGAATCTAGAATTAGAAAGTCTAATCAGTAGATCTTCTAACAAAGGCATCGGTTCAGCGTCGAACTTTGTGACCTGATTCAATTTGCGATAATCAACGTAAATTCGTATGTTCTTATCCTTCTTCCGGACAATAACCATGGAAGAAGAATATGGTGAAGTCGATGGTTCAATTATATTTAATTGAATCATTTCATCCAATTCCTTTTCCACTTGCGACTGAAAGTGTATAGGAATAGGATACGGGCTAACCCTAATTGGATTATTGTCGGTAAGAATTATGTCATGTTCTATGACATCTGTGTGTCCAGGAATGTCAGTGAGAACATCCTGAAATGTTTGTAACATCGACGAGACTTGTCGATGTTCGTCACCAGAAAGATTAGGAGAAACAGAAACGTTTTTCCAAGATTCCGTAGAATGTAATGGAACCACTGGAAGGGGAAGGTTGACATCAGAGAAGGTAGCTTCCTCATCCTGAATGACAGACAGGGATGAATAATGACCGTGAGGTGCAGGAGCATCATCCGTTGCCTGGAAAATAGGCAGCAAATAGTCCGGACGTTCGTGAAATTCCGAAAGCATGTTTATGTGGAAAGTTTTATGCTTTCCATCAATATCGACCACATAGTCAACATCGGAAATCCGAGAGACTATTGCATACGGACCTTTCCATGCAATAAGAAGTCTATTTTCCCTACTGGGGAGTAGGACGAATGCTTTGTCACCTGGACAAAGTTGTCGTAGACATCTATTCTTGTTAGCAAACTGCCTTGCCTTCTCTTTAGCAATTTCTGATGAAGCAGTTGCTAGCTTACATGCCTCAATGATCTTTTGTCTAAGAGCAATGACATACTCATATGAGGATTGAGTTTCATCGCTAATATCATCGGCAGTGATGAGATCGTGTAATAAAGACATAGGGCCGCGTGGACGCGCGCCAAAGACAAGTTCGAAGGGAGAAAATCCTGTGTGTTCATTAGGGACTTCTCTATAGGCAAAGAGAGCCGCGGGTAAAACCCTGTCCCAATCTTGAGGATGATCTTCAGTTATCTTACCAAGCAAAGTCTTGAGCGTTCTATTCAGACGCTCAACTAACCCATTAGACATAGGATGGTAGATACTACTGAGAGATCGTTCAATATGTAAGGTAGACATTACCTGTGACATAGTGTCAGATATGAGTTGAGTGCCATGGTCTGACAATATTTCTCTGGGGAACCCCAAGCGAGAAAATATCAACCAAAGAGCATCTGCGATATCTGTAGTAGATATGCTCTTAAGAGGAATAGCCTCTGGCCAACGTGTGCACATATCGACACATGTAAGGATAAACTGATGTCCTCTGGCCGACTTGACCTTAAAAGGGCCAATAATATCTATGGCCATTTTCTGAAACGGCCGAATAGGAATGTCAGCAGCCTGGATAGGCGCAGCATGTCGTGGTCCTCTAGATTTGACCTCCTGACATACCTTGCATGATCGGCAGTAAATACGAATGTCCTTATTGACAAAAGGCCAAAAGAAAGCCGCAAGGACTCTCGACTTCGTACGGGCAAAACCCATATGTCCAGCACATTGCGAGTCATGAGCATGTTGTAATATTGGACTCTCATGCTCTTGGGAACAAGAATTTGCGAATGTGCCGACGTAGTCGAATCTTGTACCATACGTACAAGTACGCCGTTTCTCATTGCAATCCAAGATTTTCTATTTGTATCCTGATTCGGATCACCTTTCTTCGCAAGAACGAAGAATTTTTTTAAAGAAGGATCTTCTTCTTGCAATTTTATGAAAGAGTCACGAGTAATTACTAAGTGACTATCTTGGCTATCAACTTCATTATCACTATTCAGTGAAGTTTCGGGTGTTTGTAGAGCTTGTGCTCTTGTAACTACTGCATTTGTAGCTTGCATGTTATTATCTTCCCAAGCAGCAATCTGCTGTGGGGTACACTCCCTAACTCCGTGAATACGACCAATAATAAGGTCCGCAATAGGATTAGGTAAGAGACAAGCATGCACATCTCCAGTAAAAGAAAGGAGTGGCAATGCGAATTACAGCAGTAGGATATTTTTCTAGAGTGCCGCCAAATGTGACACATTTAATAACCCTTCCTGTAGCACAAGATGGATCTACAAGCGATTGTCTAACACCAATAGTGGTGCATCCGGAATCGAAAAGTAGTGAGACCGGAGTATCATTAACAAGACCCTTATGTAGAATTAAAGAACCCCTCCCGTCATGCGCAACAGCAGCAGGAAGAGCGGGAAGTGGGTGACCACAACTCAAAGTAGTTATGGTACCCGGTTCGAATAAAGTACTGCATTGGGGGCATTTGTTTGCTCTCTCAAAGTCAAAAGCAGAACTAGTGACAGCGTCAAAGTTTTTACTATCAACAACATGATTACAGGCTCCCTCAGTTTCCTGTTGTACAGCATTAGCCTGCTGATATCTCTTTTTTTTGTGTTGAGATCTACCCCGACTATTATTACCTCTGAAGTTATCAGAGTTATTATTATCTCTGCAGTTATTATTGTCTCTATTGTAATTGTTATACTGGTTCGAATTCCAGTTTCCACGATTACTATCATGTTCACATTGATGCGAACATCTATTTTTTTGGTTCTGAGGTCTTCGGCAGGAATAACCTCTATTACCATATCCTCTTTTGAAATGCTTATAATTATTAGGGTGATAGTAACGACCACTATCAGGTTGTCTCCAATTCTTCGAAGAAGAATCACCATGAAATTGGTTTCCATGATTTTGACAGAAATTACCGCTGCCCTTTCTATCAAAATTTTGTTGGGATCTACGAGCAAAGTTTTGACCATACGGAGCTGCCGAAGCAACTGGTAAACCTTCTTTCACCTTAGAGTTACCCATGGTTATGTGTGGGTGCGCAGTTACGTATTGGCAACAGAAATCTTCCATTTCTTTTATTGTTTTAGGTTTACGTTCATGAAAGAAAGCAAGGAAAGACTCATTGACAGACGACATGACTTTGTCTCTAAGTATTAAGTCCATAAGTCCTTCATAAGTTTTTTCCGTCTTAGATAGTTCAACCCATCGTGAGAAAGTAATGCGTATTCTTGCAATAAACTCGGAGAATTCAACTCCATTTCCAGGTAACATGTTTTTAAATTGTAGACGATAGCCGTCTTCGTTAAGCTGATATTTCTTTAACAAAGCGGCCCTGACAACCTCATAATTGCTCTTGTCAGGTTCATCCACCATATTTAATATACTTAGAGCTTTACCTGTCAGTATCCCTGATAACTGATAAACATATTTTGCTTTGTCTATGTTATGAGCTGTACATGCTTGTTCAAATCTGTCCAGATAGAACATTATGTCATCACTGGAAGGACTAAATGTTGGTAACTTAATCTTAAAAGTATCATTATTAGCCTTACCAGAAGATGAACCCTTGTTTGAATCATTACCATTACTCATGCTCGTCAATTTCAATTTCTCCAACTCTAAAGCTAAGAGTTTTTCTTCATGTTCCATTTTTGCTTTCCTCTCATCAGACTCTCTTTGTAACTTCCTTTCTTCAGCTTGAGCCTGCATTTGAAGTCTTTCATTTTCAGCTTCTTTTTCAAGTCTTTTATTTTCAGCTTCTTTTTCAAGTCTTTTATTTTCAGACTCTTTTTCAAGTCTTTTATTCTCAGCCTCTTTTTCAAGTCTTTTATTCTCAGCCTCTTTTTGAAGTCTTTCAGCTTCTAGCTGTAGCTGGAGTTTTCTCTCCTCAGCTTCTGATTCCCTTTTTGTTTTTCCATTTCCATTTGGAATCTCTTTTCATCCACCTGCATCTGCAGTTTCTTTTGTTCAGCTTCCATATGCAGTTTCTTTTGTTCAGCTTCCATTGCTTTATCATATCGAGCAGTTGCAAATTCTTCTAACTTATCACCAGTCTTCCCAAGCAATTTACCCTGCTCAATAAAGTGCTCAAATGTAGACATGTTGTCTAACATATGAGTCCAAAACCTGAAATAATTAACTAATTTATTTCAAACCTAAGTGTAACAAGTCTTAATTAAGCACTTGTATATTCACATCACATTATATTATCCCAGTCTCTGTGGGAAACAAGTCTCCAATCAAAGAACTTGTATATGAAATATCAGCACTCAAATCTTGATCATAAGTGCACTTCTCATTCAATAGTGCACGACACTATTCATCATTCATTTATCATCAGTATAGTAGTAACAGTGCATTAGCATAGCCCATTAACTAATTACTATAACTGTAAACAATGACTATGTAAACACATGCAGAATGTAAACATTGAAAATGTAAACAATACAAACAATGTAAACAATAACAATGTAAACAATAACAAAGATCAGCAACAATACAAAAACTTTCGCAGAAATCAACTAAAAATAAAGCAGAAATTAATGAAATATCACAAAAAATGTGACGATATCTGCGATAGAATTAAACAAAATACATGACACCACAGTGTATAAACAAAAAATGTTGTATGAAACTAAATTATAGACAAGAGTAGGCTAACAAATACAAACAAATCACAACAAAACTAAAGAATGTGAAATAATAACGAAAACAATATTAAAACATGTCATCACAGCTAACATAAATAGCAACAGAAGTCGCTTAGCAAATTCCAGTATCGGAAATTTGCAAACCCTACAGAAAACGCTCACAATAGACGACCTCTATGACGTGGCATAATCTAACGGAGACACCACCCAACCGAGAACCCGCTGAAATATAAACATATAAATATACAAATAACATATAGACATATAATATATAGAATGAGATGATACACAGAAGACTCAGCAGAAGTATAAGGGCACAGTTTACATACAAACAGGCCACTTAACTTAAAGGCTTCCAATCGTAGAACAGCAGAAAAACGGATGTCAATCAACGTCCTAAAGAGCGAAGCTCCAACGATGATGGCACATCTGAACTGCTTCCACTGCTAACACGATGGTACAAGAGCTTCTGAAATACTGTGTGTTGAGTTGTTTCGGCACTTGACCTTCTAATCCAAAAGTAAGTTGATGGAAATCGGTATTTGGCCTTCTTCAGAAAACAACCCGTTTCAACCGGCACTTGACCTTCTCAAAAAACGACAGCACTGGAACCTTGACAGCAGCAACTTGCTTGACTTGCGTAAAAGATAACAGCAGTCCGAGTTATCCGGCAACATGTAACAACGCCGGGTACTGTCAAATTCTTGTTTCCGTCAAAAAATTGAAATTTGACTTTTACCGGGCAACGCCGAGTACTTTGAAAATTTTGAAGATGTTGACTGTATTGAAGAATGTTAATTTCTTGAAGGATGCTGATGAATTCTTGTTGAAAATGAAATGGGTAAGGGACCCCGTGTTTGCTAGTACCAGAATCAAACCAGCTTATGGCCACCAAATGATGCGTGATGCCATATGATGATGGATGGCATCCGCATGTCTGGTTTTGTGTAGTGTGTAGATGTGTTCAGTCAAAACAATGTTCATGCAACAATAACAGGGCAATCCACATAGGACGTCAGTAAACTCACGACGTATAAAGTCAATGAGTCTTGAAACAGCCGTTGACGTTTTTCTTCATTATTTATTGTGGACGCCACAGTGACAAAATGGTTACGCAAATGTGTAGGCACATCAAACAGTCATTATCACAGCAACATTCAATACAGCAATAGACGGTAGACAGCATTACAATGATGAGTCAGATGCATGTTATATTTCATAGTGCTGTAAATGTAGTCAGGTGGAAAACTCCATCCTTTTCTATAACAGCCAGGAGATAACCAGATGTATGAGATCAGTTCACTCTCCTTAGTTTGACTTCAGCAAGACAGACACGTCTGCCGAAGTATAAATAATGTCCTCAAAAATATCCTCTAGATAATAAAGGTTTTCTAAACCTAGTTCATTTAACAAAGTAGCAAGTAATGGTCCTTGGTACCTGCATCAACCGATGCAGTACAATGCAGCGACATGTGAGCTGGGAAAGAACATCTCGTGACGACGACTTTCGGAGACAGGCTATGAATCGAAATCGCTCACGACCCAAAATCGATAGAGTTAATGAAAAAGTCAATTTACCTTGCTTTCATGAAATACACAGAAATATCACGCCTCCCGACATGTGGGAAAACACTAGAGGTATTATCTCGACTAAACGAAATATCCATAAGAGGACTACACATCCCTGACAGAACAAAAATAGCGGAGATCCCCTCTTCAACGAGGCATCTCTTTCGCCATTCCAAATCGCTCACTCCCACTAGTGGTGGGCGGAAACCGATCGACCAAACAACAAGACAAGTCATGCGCAGTCCAGCGCAAAAATGACCACAGCTCAAAAGTTAACTGCATTCGATACTAACGCGAGAAGACAAATGCTTACCGAGAAAAGTGACTATAGATTTCAAGCAGTTGTTGCCCTTGCGTTATAAAACAGATATTGAAATAAAACGATGTTGCGAGAATTTATCACGCAACACCATCATTGCAAGCAGACGTTGGAATTCGGTTGGCCATGTCCTCAGAAGAGACCCCGGCACCATCTCAAGAACTGCTATGCTATGGACACCAGAATGAAGGCGACAGAGAGGCAGACCAAAAATAACCCAGCGAACAACTATATAGGCCGGGGTGCAAATCATGAATCAGTTGGAGCACTGCACTAAAGGTGGTTACCAACAAAGCACAGTGGAGACAGTATGTTTCTGCCCCTACAAGACGCCAACAGGCGTGATGGCCACTGACTGCTTTGTCAGTCAAAGGCTAAGGATGCAAGAAGAAAAAATAAAAATAGCTTGTACTTCAATCTTCGAACAATTCAGTATCAATTATTCTGTAACAGTTCTAATTTAACAAAAAATGTGTTATTGATACATTTCAGAGCTCCCGCACAAGACAACGTCGACGCGACCGCACCGCCCAAGAGACGACTATATATATATATATATATATATATATATATATATATATATATATATATATATATATATATATATATATATATATATATATATATATATATATATTCCCGGTTTGACCGGGACTGTCCCGGTTTGAAGGTATGGTCCCGGCCAGTTTGTCCCGGTTATTTGGAAAACCATTAAATCGTATTTTTTTTCACAAGAACACTGTCCTGTGTTGATAAAACAGTTCTTTGATAATGATTGTGGTGTAATGTGTTTGTGGTTTGCGAAAGGGCAACTCACATTGTTTAACAAATCTACCTTGATTATGGAAAGTACAAAAGCAAGTGCAACTGATATTGTCAGTGAACTTAGAAATTTGAAAAAAATCTTGAGAAAAGGCATGATAATAAATTTATACCTCAAGAAGCAATAAAGCTTTTTAGAATACTGGAAAATAATGGAAGTATTAATATTAATACAATCCTACAAGAGTTTACACAATTTTATGACCGATGTCTTTCTTACATTGAGCAATGGGAAAACAGTTTTGGTGGAGCAGAATCTTTTATTTGGATAAACAACAATGAATTAACATGGTCTGAAATTGAAGCATCAGGTGAAAAAATTAATGAAACTCTTGCAAATAGTGCAATAAACTTGGATGAACTGTTTGATGAAATGGTGATTGAAAAAGGTTTTTGGTCTGCAAACTATGACATTTGGAAAAATACAAGTTGCCACTTTCTCATGTCGGCAGTTGTTCATGTTATTTGGAATTGAAAACAATATATATCCTAATTATAACCCATCAGAGGTTGAACGGGATATTTTTTTTCATTAATTAAAAAAAAAAAAAAGTTGCGAAGAAAAATGGACACAACTATTCAGTCATTTCAAAGAAAAGAACATTTCATTGCCCAATCTTGTCCAAATTATAGAATACATTTTCAGCCTGCCAGGCACATCTGCACCTGTTGAAAGGATATTCTCAATAATGAATAACATATGGTCTGAAGAAAGAGGTAGAATGGCTGAATCAACTGTAAAAGCTTTATTGCGCTGCAAAGTTAATTGTGAACTAAATTGTAGTGAATTTTTCGACGGGATTAAAAATAACAAAGAATTTTTAAAGAAAGTTTACGCTAGTGATAAATATAAATAACTTTTTAATAATAAGTTATGTTCAGTTAAGAGTAATTAAAAATTATTACTACATAATTGTTGTTTTTTGTTAACCACTCCATTACTTAGCCTTTTTGAATCATAAGTACTTAGCTGAATATACTTCTCTCTGTCTAAAATCGCATAGAAGGCGCTCACTTTCTGTTTCGAGCAAACTCTCGAAATTGTCCCGGTTTGAGAAAAAAATATTATGGTAAGTCTCTATATATATATATGATTGTTATTAAAATGTTTGCATAGTAATGTGTTAATTATCATTATTATTTTATATACGTATATAATAATACGTTTACGTATATAATGTTATAATTATAAATATATTTAAAATAAAACATTATAGACATTACTACATACAGCGCGTAATAAGATACATATATTAATCGATTACAGTTTTATAACACCATGATAAATTATACGCGATTTTTAATCTCATAAATTATGTGAGGGCAAACAAACGATCACAACCTACTGAAATCTATTTAAATGGGATTTCCGTGATGATATGGCAAGCGGCGGAAGTTTGATGCGGCCATATTTACTCCGTCTCATCTCGCGGCTTCGGAAGCATTCCAGGTGCATACTTTCAGTTCAATGGCAGTAATATTGTAATATTTCCGTATATGATTGCTTCACATATTGTGTATGTTATGTGTAGCATTCTCACTGAACAGGCAATCTTTCGCAGTAACTGATTTTTATGTTTTCTTCCAAATTCCACAATCATACAACATATCTTTCCTCATTTACATTTCCAGAGATTACGTTTTTACTGTTCTTAAATTTCTGTTATTTCTGTAATGCACCTTATGACGTTTTCTATGCGAATTCTGGACAAACTAAATGTATTAACCTGCTGTAATTTTGTTTCTGTACGATTAGTTGTAAACCAATCTTTATTACACAAAAGTAGAATCCTAGACTGCAATTTTTTTTTATTTTTTTTTTGCAATGGTCAGAGTTCTTCCTGCACCTTAAACAGAAGTCTGTCTTTCACCATCACAGGTATTGGTAATTTGTCAACTCTTTTCTCACGCCCGGGAGATGTACCTACAGCCGACGAAACCGCCACAAAAGCAAGCTTAAAGAGGGAAATTGGCTGTGTGAACATTTCGGTCAAAAACTGCAAAGTGTCCCATTGTTGATAATGTGGAAACATTCCTTGCAAATATTCATTGTCCTTCAATGATGACACGTCAGAGTTTGTCAGGTATAGGTTGTCTTTAAAGTAACGAGCCAGTGCTATATTGTTTGTCATTAGTGCCATACAGAGAGGTGAAACTGGGAAGATTTCCTCGGATATAAGGACCCCCTTCAGCACTTGGTTCGATCTGACATCGGCAGGTCCTAATCCACAGCCAATCAGTTTGGGAACTATGTAGGTCTGCTCAAAAAGGATAATTCTGTGAAGAACAGCTGGTTCTAGATGAGATGAACTGGCACCTCTATCTAGAAGCGAGGCCAAGGTCGGTGTGATGTCGCGTCCAAGGAAAGGGTTCTCTGGAATGAAATAAAGCGCTGTTTCTGCAGCGTGTGTTTTCCTGACAATGTTGACATCTGCTCCTGAATTTAGCAGTAATAATATTGTATTTTTCGTGCACTTTCTACATGCAATCATCAAGGGCGAGAATCCATCATAGGTTTGCCGGTTAACATCACTTCCGGCACAAATCAAAGCTGTGATAATTCGTTCATCAGGACTTGAGGATGCAATCAGTGCATGTAGTAAAGCGGTGTACCCATCTACATCTTGGATATTCACATCAGCACCATGGTCTATCAGCTCTACCGTAACGCTCAGATTGCCGCATGCCACAGCGCACATCAACGATGTTAACCCTTGATGGTTTTGTACATTGAGAACATCCTTCTTGTCTTTGGTAAATTGAAGCAGAAAAAGAGCATTTGGACAACAATTTCTAACAAAGCCAGGCATGAAAGCAGTGTTATCATCTTTGTCATAGTCACCATAAGAAGGAACCTGGCCTGTATGCCCTGTTAATCTATAATATCTTTGACCCATTGCACGCATCGTAGTTGATATCCTTTCCTGAACACCTATATTGAATAAACACTTACTGTCTTTGAGAAATTGTATCACAGGTACCATACTGTCAATGCCACCACAACAATCAGATATAGAGTACATAAGAGCCGTATTATCATTGTCATCCTGGTCTAACATATTAGCTCCATGGTCTAACAACATCTGTAGCATGCTCATACTTTCTCGTTTAGAAGCTGCTATCATTAATGGTGTTCTATCTTGGAGACTTCTTCCATTGACAGAGGCTCCATTTCCTAGCAGCTCTTGAACAAGCTCCATTGTTGTAGAATCATAACTGTCGCTGTTCTTTAGAATCTCGATCAAGAGTTTACTATTTGTCGCCTGCCGGACATCTGCTCTTTGCCGCCCAGCAAGCTTGCTTAATTTATTTCCCATTCCACTGTGATTATCTGGTGTACAAAAGAATAGAGAAGGTAGTTTTCAGTTAGTAGTTGTAGAAGAGGATGGAAATAATAAAGCTAAAAATACATTAAATGAATCCTCGGAAATAATCTACATACCGTAACCAAATCACTCTTTCTCTCGCGTCTGTCAATCAGTGAATAATTGAATCCAATCTATGTATCTATCTATGTATGTCTGTATGTCTGTATGTCTGTGTGTCTGTATGTATGTACGTATCTATCTATCTATCTATCTATCTATCTATCTATCTATCTATCTATCTATCTATCTATCTATCTATCTATCTATCTATCTATCTATCTATCTATCTATCTATCTATCTATCTATCTATCTATCTATTTATCTATGGTTACAAGTTACGAGACAGGAACGCAATCTTCATTAAAAAATTTTTAGAGAAACACAGCTACAAAAGTATATTCAATCATTCATAACCTTCCACTCCCAAAGGAGCATAGGCCTTCAACAAACACATGCCAAGTCCTCTTGTCACGTGCCATCATCTCAAGTTCTTTCCACGTTCTCCTTATCATTTTCACCTCTGTTTCCAGCTCTCTTCTCCCTGTGCTTCTTGGTCTACCTCTGCTTCTCTTGCCCTGGGGATTCCAGAACAAGGACTGCCTTGTAATGCTATCAACAGGTTTCCTCAGTGTGTGTACTATCCATCGCCATCGTCTTCTTCTCATCTCTTGTTCCACTAGCACTTGTCTAGTTCTTGTCATCAGTTCCACGTTGGTAACCTTGTCATACCATTTTAATCCCTCTATTCTACGCAAGCACCCATTTATGAAAGTCTGTAGCTGTTTGGTAGTTGTCTTTGTTGTTCTCCATGTCTCAGAGCCATACAAAAGGACTGACTTCACATTTGAGTTGAAGATTCTTATTTTCGTGTTGGATCCGATTTCTCTTGATCTCCATATATTTCCCAATGCAATGAAAGCTCCTCTTGCTTTTTGTATTCTTATTTTGATATCACTGTCTGTCCCTCCAACTTTGTCTATATTACTGCCAAGATATGTGTAAGATTCTACATCTTGTAGTGGTGTTTCTTCAAGTTCAATCCTGTTATCATTACCTGCATTTATTCTCATTATCTTTGTCTTTTCCCTGTGTATTTTCAGACCCAATTGCTGTGACCTCTCATCGAGTGTTTTCAATTTGTCCTGCATCTGATTACGGTTATGGGACAGATGAGCTAAGTCATCAGCAAAATCCAGATCATCCAACTGCTTAGTCAGAGTCCACTGGATTCCATTTCTGTTGTGTGTTGTCGATGTTCTCGTAACCCAGCCTATTGCTAGTAAGAAAAGAAATGAACACAAGAGGCATCCCTGTCGCACTCCTGTTCTTATCCCAAACGGTTCTGTAAGCTTCATGAAGAACACTGCATGTCATGTCTTCATATGTTTTCTTTATTAAATTAATGATCTCCAGGGGAACTCCATAATGCCTCGTCAATCTCCAAAGTGATTCTCTGTCTACACTGTCAAATGCCCCTTCGTAGTCCACAAATCCGATGTATAGTGGTGAATTCCATTCCAGACTTTGTTCAACCTCTATTCTCAAAGTGGCTATCTGGTCCGCACAGGATCTGTCCCGTCGAAAACCCGCCTGCTTACCTCTCAGTCTCCTGTCTATGGACTCTTTTAATCTCTCAAGGACAATCCTGCCCAATACTTCTCCTGGCACTGAAAGTAACATTATTCCTCTATAATTTGTGCACTCTTGTAAATTTCCCTTCTTAGGCAACTTAACCAGATATCCTTCCTTCCATTCTGCTGGTAACTCTTCCTTTTCCCAGACTTTACCAAGTAATTTATATAACATCTCTGTAGCCGTGACGATATCTGCTTTGATGGCCTCTGCTGGAATGCCATCAGGTCCGGACGCTTTTCCATCTCTTAGAAGCTTTATGGCTTTCTTTATTTCTTCTTTCGTTGGTCTTTCACCGTTAATTTGTAGCTCTTCTTCTGCTGGCTGGATGTCCGGTTGGTTTTGTGGAGCTGGTCTATTGAGAAGGTCCTCAAAATATTCTGTCCACCTCTTCATTTGCTCTTGTATATTGCTGAGCAGTTTTCCATTCTTGTCTTTTATGAAGCAACGTGTTTGCTTGTGTTTCCTCGTTAGCTTCTTTGTGCTGTTATACAGTTCTCTCATATTTCCTTTGGCTGCAGCATCTTCTGCCTCTCTTGCCAACTCCCCAATATACTTTCTCTTGTCTCTTTTGATACTTCTTTTTACTTCTTTGTTTGCTTCTGTGTACACTTCTTGAGCCTTGGCTTTGGAACTTCTGGTTTTGCTTGTGTTTAAATCTGCTTTCTTGTTTTTCCTGTCTTTTATCTTATTGATGGTTTCTGTTGTTATCCATGCTTTTTGTTGTCGTTCCCTTTTCCCCAGTATTTCTTCACGTCTCATTCCATACCGTTTTGATTTGCTGCCAATAGTCTTCTGTATTCTCTGCATCTTCCAGCTGTTGAAGCACTTGTTGGATATTGTGACAGCAAATTTGTCTCTTATTTCTTGATTTCTTAGATGTCCTACATTAAATTGTTGTCTATAATTTTGCATTTTTGCATATCTCCTGAGTTTCATTTTTACTTTGGCTATCAGAAGGTGGTGATCTGACGCCACATCTGCTCCTCTATATACCTTTACATCCTGCAATGATGATCTAAACTTCTTGTTTACGCATATACGATCAATCTGATTTTCTGTTCTATGGTCTGGTGATATCCATGTTGCCTTGTGTATTCTCTTATGTGGAAACATGCTTCCTCCTATAGCCAGTTGATTTGAAGCACAGAAGTTTGAGAATAGTTATCCATTTTCATTCATTATTCCTAGCCCCTGTTTTCCCATGACTTCTTCAAAGCCGGTGTTGACTGTACATATCTTTGCATTCATGTCACCCATCAAAATTGTGATGTCTCTTCTTTTTACTTTATCCATAATTTCCTGTAGTCTAGTATAATATGCTTCTTTCACCGACTCTTCTTTGTCATTAGTTGGTGCATAACATTATTTGGGGCTGTTTGGTGAATGAAGAGTCTTCTTCCTGTTTTAGCCTGTGCCCACATGTTCAGCCAAACTTCTTTACAGTTGTTTTTGACTATTTGTTTAACTGTTAACATACTCAGTGGGTGATCAATCTGTGGCATTTTTGCTCCCTTCTTTGCCAGTCTATCAGCAACTTCATTCAATGTGATGTTTATGTGGCCAGGTATCCATTGCATGTATATTTCTGTTCCATACAAGTTCATAATTTTGTGGCATGTTTCTTGAACCTTCTGGATAGTACTGATCGAGTTGGTTTTCCAGCTTCCTATTGCCAAGAGGGCAGCCTGCGAATCTGAGAATACTACAACATCATTTGTTTCCATTTCGTCTGATTCAAAGAGTTCAAAAATTCTAGTTAGGGTTTTCTGGATGGCGACTACTTCGGCTTCGTAGTTTGTGCACCAGGTACTACAGGGACCTGCAATTTTGATGGGTTCTTCTGTACTGGGTGGGATAATTATGGCCCCATATCCAGCATTTATGACTGCTTTGAAAGCTGATCCGTCCGTGTAGGCATGGATAATGTCTTCATCATACTGACAGATGGTTTCCATGGCAAGTGTTTTCAGCAGTGTAGGTATGAGGCTTTTATTTGATGGTTGCAGAAGGTTTGTACGTATTATTGGTCTTTTTAGTTCTACGTGAGGTGGTAGGTCAGATACAGCTTGAGTAGGCAGTCTGTCTAGTCTCTGGTATGTAGTGCTTCCCTGAAAGCTCTTGGTACCTTCTAGTGAAAGATGTCTTTTTAATTCGGTACCGGTACTTGGAGTTGTGGTCACCGATAACATTTTTGCAGTAGTCATCCTTGTCAGCTCGCAAGCATCTTTCTGCCTCGATGATAACTGATTTCTCTCTCCTTAGTTCTAGTGGTTCCCCATTGGCGGAAATCTCGCATGCGCTGGTCGGAGTAGTTCGCAAGCCTCCACAGATGAATCTGAGTGCCTGGTTTTGTATGCGATCTAGTTTCAGTCTAAGTGTAGGGCTAGCAGTGGCAGAGAGTAATCCATAACTGAGCGCACATATTCCAAGTACAGTTGTCGTAGGGTGCTCTGATTGGCTCCCCAATCAGTGCTTGCCAAACGCTTTATGAGGTTAAGCCTTCTAGAGGCCTTTGCAGTTAGGGACTCAACATGTGTTTTGTATGTGAGTCTGGTATCTAGCTGTATCCCTAGATAAGTCGCATTGTTCTCTTTAGCTAGCTTTGCATCATCAAGTTTTAAATCCAGTTATTTTCTTACTGTTTTGTTGCTGAGTGTGACTATAGTGTAGACTGTCTTACTCGTGTTGATCACCATTTTCCAGAAGCTGCAGCAGGTTGTTAGAGCAGCCAGTGCACGGTTTAGTTTCTTTTGCAGTTGCAAATGGGACTTCCCTTCTGCCCAAAAGACTAGGTCATCAGCAAACAAGGCGCTGGGTAATTCAAGGTAATCTGCCAGATCGTTTATGTATATGAGGAAGAGGGTGCAGCTTAGGGCCGAGCCTTGTGGGAGGCCTTCTTGGATGGTTCTTTTCCCTGATGTTGCTCCGTTGACCGTTGTGGAGATGGTTCTATTTGTGAGGAAATCTTTTATCCAACGAAACATTCGTCCTTCTATGCCCATCTTCTGCATCTTGAAATATAGACCGTCTCTCCATACTCTGTCGTATGCCTGCTTGAGGTCTACGAAAACTGCGGCCACATGATTTTTATCCTGGAAAGCATCGGCAATCTGTTGTACCAATCGGATTACCTGGTCAACAGTCTGTCTTCCTTTTCTAAATCCTGCTTGGTTAGGATGGAGTGCTTTCCCTTTCTCTAACCACCAGTAGAGGCGTGCATTTATCATACGTTCTGCCATTTACCCAACGCACGAAGTCAGGGAGATGGGCCGGTAGCTACTGACTTCGCTTGGTGGTTTATCTTTTTTGAGAATTAGGATAATGTTAGCCGTTTTCCATCCTGTAGGTACAGTGCTACTTCTCCATGTCTTGTTTATGAATTCCAGGATCGTCAGCAAGCCTTTTTCCCCCAAGTTTGACTATCATGTCGTTGTTAACCTGGTCTGGCCCTGGTGCTTTTTTGGGTTTGGTCTTTAGGAGACTGGATTGCAGTTCAGCTAGCGTAAATTTCTGATCAAAAATACTGTTCACAGCCTTGTTGCTTTTAGCTTGCGTTTTGTGTCTTGATGGCTTTATCTAGATTGGCTGTGATTGTCATTAAATATATTAACTATTGAAGAAATAACTGGTACTTTTGTTACTGTTACCACGATTACCACTAATACTGTTTCTATTACTTCTACTATTGTTACAACTGCTACTTCGCAACAATAACAACAACAGTGACTACTACTACTACCACTATTATTTCTACTGCAAGTTATTTTATTATTACAGCTACTCAAAACTGTTACCGCAGATGCTACTGTTATTAACACTATTATTACTACCACTACTAACTACCACCACTACTACTACGACTACTATCACTACTACTACTACTACTACTACTACTACTACTACTACTACTACTACTACTACTACTACTACTACTACTACTACTACTACTACTACTATAGCTACTAATATCGCTACTACTATAAAACCTACTACCACCCCTACCACCAATGCTGCTACTACTATTATAATTATTACACCAACAGCATTTGTTACTACTACACTTACTGCTAGTACAGCTGTTGCTTGGCTGCAGTTTCTACTACTGAAATTACCACTACATGCACTATTTAAATAGCCCACTCTTTCAGTCATTCACTATATCAAATAGTTTCATTTAATTATAGTTTGCAACCCCGTTTAAAGAATGACTTACAATATTAAGTTTTAGGTTTAAAAAAAAGGTTGTAGGCAACTTTTTGAAAACGTTAAAAATGTTTTAAATGACAAACAGACAAAACGATCATTTTAGTTTGACATGCGATGAATAAGTGTCGTGTGGTGAGTCACTGGGGCAACTACGACAGTAGTTTTTGCCAGGAATAGTCTATGAGATATTAGATATAAGGTCTCTAGAAATTGGCTCGTTAAGAAAGAATAAAGACCTATTCGAGATAGGGACAAGAAGACAGGAATGCGAATGCTTTCCACTAGACAGTGTTTTCTAATTAATTATGGAAAGAGTTCTGTTTCCCCACGACCTTAGCTTCTGCCCTTAGATCCCGTAAAGAAAAAGCCCCCAACCTCATCTGAGTAGAGAAAGGTTCCTATAGGTGAATATGTAACACCGACAGCACGAGTGATACATTAACAAACCAGATAATGATCAAACGATCGTTGGGTTTACTAATGAAATATCCACACATATAGGGTTAGTAATGGTTAGAACGTGATGATGGTGAAAGACGATTCCCACAAAACACACAGATGAGATAATAAAATTGCAGTTAATTAAGTAATAGTTAATTAAGAATGAACTGGTGCAAAGCAAAATGATGATGATGTGATATGATACGTGTTACCAAAATGGTGAGTAATCTACACAGTCCATGTGTCTCTAAATGCTCCGCATTTATATGACGATTCACATGTATGCATACACTGTCCCAAGTTGTTATACGTTATGTCGAGTGGGGTATCTCTAAGTCGAGGACGTTCTGATGAATACTGTTGTCGTACGGAGAACTCTGACGAGATATCTATGTATATTCCTTCACTGTTTGAGTATATCTCTGTAGTGTGGATCAACAGTTAATAGTGGACATATCAACAAAAGGTCTGTTGTCTAATCTCCCGAGGGTACTGGCCAGACTGGATATCTTCACGAAATGTTAGTGATATGTAGACTAGGGTTCCCATTCGTCCCGTTTTCCCGGGACAGTCCCGTTTTTTTAATAAAATGTCCCGAATTTATTCCAAATGTCCCGCTTTTTAAGGGTCCTTCCTGAAAAAAAATCTTTGGGTAACGGATTTTATTCCGTGTTTTAGTAGTGTTACTTTATCAATTTCCGGTTACAGTGGACCCTCGGTTTGAATCTCGAACAAACATTCGAAAGTCGACCAAAACAGTGTTCAGTGAGCATCTACCAAATGATTTAATGCGTATTAGTCTATGGATTGGCTCAATTTGAAGGGAAAGGAGTCTGTGACTTGGAAGAACATCCAAGAAAGCTACATATTCATGAAGACAGTGTCACCAAATTTTACTGTGAATGAAGAGGACTTATTTGATGAGTTTGCAAGTGTGAAAAAATATTGTGAAAGCAAATTTGATGTGTGGAGTTAACTGAAGGATCAAAGTGTCAGTGAAAAATGGTGTGAGATGTTCGCTCATTTTACAAAGCAGGATATAAATGCTGAGAACCTGAAATGCCTAGTTAGTTTTTGTTTGGCACTGCCAGGATCCAATGCACCTGTTGAACGTGTTTTTTCATTAATAAATGCGCTTTGGACAGACGAAAAAAAAAATAAACAGACTTAAAATTGAGACAGTGAAAGCTTTAACCATTATGAAGACCCATTTTAAGGATTTCTCTTGTGCTGAGTTCTATGTCCAAATATCAGAAGAAAAAAAAACTTCTTGAACAGGCCCATAAATCTGATAAATATTCTGATGAATCTGAAATATAAACTTGACTATTGTGTATTTTTTAAAGGTGCGATTTTTCTAATTAAGTATGTTTGTAATTTAGAATTCTTTTTTAAAATGGAAGTTGTGTTAGTTAATGTGTGTATTTTTATACCAGTATCTTATTTTAAGTGCAATATATAGCCTAATAGATTTATTTGTGCTTTACCTTTATTTTTAACATGTCCCTTTTTTTACAAAATGTCCCTGGTTTTTAAGGTAAAAATTTGGAAATGTCCCGGTTTTTAAACAAAACATTATGGGAACCCTAATGTAGACTCATAATCTTGCGTATGTAGTCGTGATTCATATACTTTAGAGTCTGCTTCATAGAATGCGCTTAAGAGTGTGTTGCACTTGGTATAAATATGCGATTCCTCTTTTGAGCTCTTTTGCTTGACTTCAGATAATAATGATCTTTCGAGTGATTAGAATTTATGATGACTCTGTATTGAACTTGTGATAACGATGTATTGAACTTGTGATAACGATGTATTGAACTTGTGATAACTCTGTATTGAACTTGTGATAACTCTGTATTGAACTTGTGAGCAAGCAGTATATGGTGACGAAAAATGCTGCGTCCACCTTCTGACTTGTGGGTGAGACAATATTCCTTTTAAATTGAGGAATGAAAGATGTCCTATGGCGAATTCTGCTAGCCAAATGTCCGTTTTTGATAACTTATTTCTGGTTAGACGTCAGACACGTTGCGTGTAGACTCAGACTTCTGATGAACTGAAGACTCACAAAAGTCTTCGTAAGTTTTTCACATTTAACATCACTGGTTGACTTGCATTTAAACTACTGCTCATTATTCATCTCTCTCTGAGTTCAATTCTAATGATGTTAAATATATTGTGCATGAGAGTGTGTGCGCATGGAAGACTGTGATGATGATGAAGGTGAAGTATGCACTATTAATTACCTCCTATCATCTTCTAGTAAAATCTTCTGATTTTATTAATCAGTTATGCCAAGAATTATTTGAAACTTTATCTTTCGCACATTTTAGCTGTGAGGTTAAAATAAACAAAAATAAGAAAATGTATTAATAAGTATAAGATCTACTAACCTTCTTTTCCCTTCGCAAAATCCTTTAAGAACACAATTAATCACAGAACTGAATTATCATCCACTCTGAATAAACACGTGTATTAGGCTGGGCGTTTTTGGGATTGTATCTCTGCCTCACAATATAAAAACTGAACTGCTTCACTCTAGTAGATTATGCGGTATTATATATTTCTGAAAGTCACCTGCCCAAGCTGGGCGTCCAATGTGGTAACCCAACGCTTGTCTGAACAGCGGCCGAAGAAAGATAACACCATTACAGCATGAGACGTTTTCACCTGGCCAAGCTGGGCGTCCAATATTGTGACCCAGGTTTTTCCCTTGTGATTGGGATGACCAGATGTGTTCTCACCAGATTTATCACGATGCAATGTGGGCTTCAAACGATAATGTCAGGCATGGGGACTCAATCAAAGGACTTTTATTTCCCCCGATGAAAGAACAAACGTGGTTCTCTAGATACTGGTCTCGAGAAATCACAACGATGAAATAGCAAATGTGGGATCGCAAATGTTGCATGAAAGAGCAAATGTCGGAGAAAATACAATACGAAAGATGTAGGAAAAGATAGAGCAATTAAGGCCTTTGCGCTCGTTTATCACAATAAGGCATCAATACCTCTGATGATGGTGACAGCCAGTCACGCCCACATTAATTACAAATAAAAAATCATCACGTGACATCTTCACATCAAAAATCGGCTGCAGTTCATCTCCAACGTCTTCTGTCTCTTTTTCATCATGGTGCATTTTGATAGAATTTGTCCTGTCCATCTCTTGTGTTGATGGTGCACTTTGATAGACTCTTTCCTGTCCATCTCTTGTGTTGATGGTGCACTTTGTTAGACTCTTTCCTGTCCATCTCTTGTGTTGATGGTGCACTTTGATAGAATCTGTCCTGTCCATCTCTTGTGTTGATGGTGCACTTTGATAGAATCTGTCCTGTCCATCTCTTGTGTTGATGGTGCACTTTGATAGAATCTGTCCTGTCCATTTCTTGTCTTGATGGTGCACTTTGATAGAATCTGTCCTGTCCATCTCTTGTGTTGATGGTGCACTTTGATAGAATCTGTCCTGTCCATCTCTTGTGTTGAAGGTGCACTTTGATAGAATCCGTCCTGTCCATCTCTTGTCTTGATGGTGCACTTTGATAGAATCTGTCCTGTCCATCTCTTGTGTTGATGGTGCACTTTGATAGAATTTGTCCTGTCCATCTCTTGTGTTGATGGTGCACTTTGATAGACTCTTTCCTGTCCATCTCTTGTGTTGATGGTGCACTTTGTTAGACTCTTTCCTGTCCATCTCTTGTGTTGATGGTGCACTTTGATAGAATCTGTCCTGTCCATCTCTTGTGTTGATGGTGCACTTTGATAGAATCTGTCCTGTCCATTTCTTGTCTTGATGGTGCACTTTGATAGAATCTGTCCTGCCCATCTCTAAATGCCCGTTTCCTTTTCCGGGCACGCCAGTCCGTTCGCGGGAAACAAAAGAGATAGGACCTCGATTCCTTCAGGGAAGCACCTAGGTTTAATTTTTATATTTATTTAGGTTCTTATGTGTCCTATCTAGCCTTCACTTTCTTTCCTTTCCCTGACGAAGGCCTTGTGGCCGTAACGATGGTTATTTTCTTTGTCTTTTGTCCTCGTAAGACGAATCACCTTTTTTCGATTTTTTTTTTCACACCCATCCATTGTAGGTCAAGAAATGGACGTGCAATGAAATTATTTTGCAATGAATCTGAAAGACAATTAATTTCCCTGGCAATGAATAAGGCATGCAACGAATACAGTGCAATTGTCCTTCAGATGAATTCAAAGGGAAGATAAT
Source organism: Oreohelix idahoensis (assembly GCA_024509875.1). Lineage (NCBI taxonomy): Eukaryota > Metazoa > Mollusca > Gastropoda > Stylommatophora > Oreohelicidae > Oreohelix > Oreohelix idahoensis. Next base: position 125,922 of record JAMPIV010006389.1, on the reverse strand, counting down.
TTTGTTGCGATGAACTAGATTTCACTAAAAATTCCCTCTTTTCTATCATTGTTATCATAAATTTTCAGCGTTCTGTAGGACATAGACCTGCGATAAGTTAAACCCACGCCTTTTTGTCTTGCGCCCCGCGTGTTACCTGAGTCCGAAAGGGGAGCTAAGAATTGTAACATTGTGACCTGCCAGTCATTGTCGGAAAAAGTAACTAAATGCTGTAAAACTGGTAAGAAAATAAATATATAAATTAAAAAGGGAATTGGTACGGAATCAGTTTGACAAAGTTGGGCGTTTTGTAGAAACTTAAAGCCAAGAAATGTCAACAGCTGGACGTCTCTTCTATAACGGCAGTAAATTTATTGTAAATATTAATATTCATTGAAGTATTCATGACCCGTTAACTTCACAAAGATCACAAGTGCTTCAACAAACACGTGACATGTCTCCCTGTCTAGTGCCAACTGTTCAAGCTCTTACCGTCCCTTCCTCGTCATTTTCATTTATATCCCCAGCTTCTTTTCTCTCTTACTAAGACCCAGGTCATTCAGCAGCGGATTCCTAAAATGTCACGAGTTCTTATTATATACCACCATAAACTATCTATCTATCTATCTATCTATCTATCTATCTATCTATCTATCTATCTATCTATCTATCTATCTATCTATCTATCTATCTATCTATCTATCTATCTATCTATCTATCTATCTATCTATCTATCTATCTATCTATCTATCTATCTATCTATCTATCTATCTATCTATCTATCTATCTATCTATCTATCTATCTATCTATCTATCTATCTATCTATCTATCTATCTATCTCTATCTATCTATCTATCTATCTATCTATCTATCTATCTATCTATCTATCTATCTATCTATCTATCTATCTATCTATCTATCTATCTATCTATCTATCTATCTATCTATCTATCTATCTATCTATCTATTAATGTTTATTTTTATTTATTTTATTTTTACGTTCATTATTATTATTATTATTCTTTTTTAATGTTAAAAACGTACTTTAATTATGATGATTATTGCAAATGTAATATTACTTTTATAATGATAAATGCCTTAATTATGCTTATAGTAAATGTGAGGATGAAAGGATATAGTATATATGATGAGAGAGAGAGAGGAAGGGCAGAATGTCAGACGGGCCTGCGTGCCCAATTCTTAACCCTTTGAAAATAAAGTTCGTTCGTTCGTTCGTTCGTTCTTACTATGGTGGGTTCAGAACAAGGACTGCCTTGCAATGCAATCAACAGGTTTGCTCATTGTGTTTCCTGTTCTTATCATCAGTCACGACTGGTGACCTGGCTGTAACATTTAAACACTTCTGCTCTCCGCAAGCACCCATTAATGAACAACGTCTTGATTGTTGTTTTTGTAGTTCTCCATGTTTCACAACCATACAATAGAAATGACTTGACATTTTAAGTTGACGATTCCGATTTTTGTTTTGGCCTTGATTTCTTTTGATTCCTTATATATCGCTATGCAGGTCTGATCTCAAACGGTTCTGTAAGTTGTCCTTCATTTAAAAAAATGTTGTACGTCATATCTTCAAGTTATTTTTTAAGTTAATGATATTCAGGTGCACTCTATACTGTCTCATTGGTTTCCAAAGTGATTAAATATTAGTTTTGATTAAATTATATTTCTTACCTGACTGTTTCAGTCGTTCTTGGCCTGTCTTTACTTTTGATGTTTGGTCACTACTGAACTATCACACTGATTACCGCCACTTTACAAGTAGTAACACTGAGAGCTGATCCAATGTCAATTTTCTTTGCTTTTAAAGCAAATTTCCAACGCGTGTCTGAAGCTAAGTCTGAGCAATTACTGCTAACAAACTTCACAACTCTACCTTTTACCCACAATGTTGACACTTCTTGTCATAATTGTTCTCCCCACCTTTTCACAGCCGGGAGTTTTTTCATTGGATGGTTGACTGACAGATCTGCCCTGAAGCGTATGTCTTGATGGTTTGCAAAAAACTGGGCGTTATCTAATTGGCATGTCTTCCCCTCCCCAATTTCTTCTGTGACGATACTTTTCACCCCTGGGTAAGAACAGTGATGAAGACCAAAAATAAAACAACCAAACAAACACCCATACATCTAGAAGACAATTGAAGACGATAATGAAAAGAAAAAAAACATGGAACGATCTTGAGCTGATGGCACGGGCCTGGAGAACTTAGCATGACTTGAAGGTCTGTGCTCCGTGTGGAGCAGTGGGTAATGATGTATGGAAGATGTTATTTTCCGCCGGCTGTCCAATTCTACAACTGATGAAACAATTTTCTTTTGCGAATTTGGCAGCTGTCAAACGACATTAAAAAAAACAACAGATACAAAGAGCAAGTGCCATCTCCATATCACAGGTTTGCTGCAATCAATTCTCTGTCTCTTGCTTTTGGTCTAAACATTATAATAATAATCTCCCCTTCAATCATAACTGACTATGGGAATGTGCCCTTGAGGTGACAACCCTTCAATCATAACTGACTATGGGAATGTGCCCTTGAGGTGACAACCCTACAATCATAACTGACTATGGGAATGTGCCCTTGACGTGACAGCCCTCAGAAGTTTTTTTTTCCTGGTGACGTTTTCTCCTCTCTTCTGCTTGTTATGTGAGTTTCTTTTCGCCCAATCTGAGGTGGTGCCGTAAATAGCATCACCACATGGTGCGATCGGCAGCTTCATCCTCCCACGTTACTGGATTTATGTCCAGTGACCTCATATCTCTCTTACACACATCTTTGAACCTCAGCTGTCATCGCCCAACTGTTCTGTTGCCATCTGCCAGTTTTCCGTAGAAGATATCTTTCTGGATGCGACCATCTTCCATGCGGCAGACATGGCCAAGCCAGCATAGTCTGTGCTGTCTAAGCAGTGTGGTATAAACATTATCAAGTAGAATACCAGATGATGTAGGCGATCATTCGTTCCGCAACTTTCTGTCTCTCGTACTTTTTATCAATTCTATTGTTTATTTCTGTACACGCCGTATTATCTTTTATCTTTGTTACTCTTTATCTCTTTCTTCGATCTATCCTGTTATCACCTACTTTCCTCTTCTCGTTATACACTCCCAGGAAGTTAACTACTTAATCGTAAAATTAGTAATACGATTTATATGAACATTGGATGGACATTCTAGTGTGGAAACCTTAAGCCTTTGAGTCATAGACAGGTAAAAAAAATTAATAAATGGTAGAAAAAATAAACATACGTAAGTGAACGAATGAAATAATTAACATAGAAAGAAAAAAAAAAAAGAACGAACCAGTGAGAGACAGAAAGAAAGGAAGAAAAGAAGAAGGAAACAAACAAATAAGGAAAGAGGGCTTTAAACAATAGAAACGTGAGAGACGCATTAGGCATTCTTGAGATTCCGTCCAGGTCAGCCTAGATTATAGAGACTGCGAGTACTCATGGACACACTTAATACAATATGCTAGACTTTCTATGTCAAGATTGTTATATCTAAAACAGGCACAATAAAGGTTAGCACAAATCCGAACTCAATCAACATCAAAATCACCATGTCCTAAAAAACTGATCAACAATCTACGAACGTGGTCACAGAGAGTGGTAGAACAGACACGGAAACAGCAGTAGGGATGTTGAAGGCTAATCAAGTTGTGCTAATGAGAAACAGAACTATGGTACTGAAGGCTAATGAAGTTGCGCTAATGAGAAATAGAACTATGGTACTGCACGGTAGGCATATTGCGCTTATAAGAAATAGAACTATGATACTGAACGGTAGTCAAGTTGCGCTAATGAGAAATAGAACTATGGTACTGAACGTTATTCAAGTTGTGCTAATGAGAAATAGAACTATGGTACTGAACGTTAGTCAAGTTGTGCTAATGAGAAATAGAACTATGGTACTGAACGTTAGTCAAGTTGTGCTAATGAGAAATAGAACTATGGTACTGAACGTTAGTCAAGTTGCACTAATGAGAAATAGAACTATGGTACTGAAGGCTAATGAGGTGGTTAAACCCAGAAATATGATGTTCAAGGCTTATAGGCTGGCTACAGCAAGGAGCAGCAATATTATGTTGTAATAGACTGGATAATTAAGAACTAGCAATATGATGTTGAAGGCTAATGAAGTTGTGAAAATGAGAAATATAACCATGATACTGAAGGCTAATGAATGGTTAAACCTAGGAATGTAATGTTGAAGTATAATGGACTTGTTACAGCGAGGAATAGCAATAAAATACTGAAGGCTAATGAACCGGCTAAACCTAGAAATATCGTGTTGAACGGTAATAGACTGGACTAACCCGAGATATAGAAATATAATTTTGAAACTTAATAGACTGGTTAAGGCGAGAAGTAGAATTTAGATGCTAAACACTAATAGACTGGGTAAACATTAAGTTTGAAAGCTATCAACAAGCTTCACTACAGTGGCACTGACACAAATTGATGGTGACAAAGCGACAGCTGAGAACCAAAAATACATCCACACAAATTAGTTGCTTTCATTGTCAGAAGCTTACTTCTTCTTAGCAAGATAAAGGTATAGGTAGCCACATAGCGATACTGGCGTAGGGTAGTGAAGTGTTAGAGAACTTGGTCCGTCATCGAGAGATGGGGTGACCAGTTCTATTCCTCCTCGTATTTCCCGTCGCACAACTCAAGAAGAAAGTCACGTACCCATTTACAGCTGGGTAGGCTGGAGCGTGTCGATACCGTGAATTGAACCCGACATCTTGGCCGCGACAGACCAGCGCTCTAACCCCCCGGTCTATCATGCGCTACTTTGCGAGATATCAAATGATAACTTTAAGACCAAGAGCCGACTACCTGAGTCTCAAATACAACCTGTTCGACAAATGAAACGCTGGACAGGCAGACGTGCATCACCTGAGGAAAACACTCAAACATTAGAATATTTAATCTTCACCTTTGAACTCTCCAAGGAGTATAGACCTTCAACAAACATTCTTCCTGTCTCGTGCCATCTGCTCAATATGTTTCCATCTCCTTCACGTCTGTCTCCAGTTCTCTTCTCCTTGTGTTCTTTGGTCGACCTCTACCTCTCTTAAAGGTGACCACAGAGCAAGGGCTGCCGGGTAATGCTGTCAACACGTTTCCTCAATCTGTGTCCTATCTATCTCCAATGTCTTCATCTGATCTATTGTTCGACTGGTGCTTGTCTGATTCTTGTCATCAGTTCCACATTAGTGATCTTGTCATCAGTTCTACATTAGTGATCTTGTCATCAGTTCCACATTAGTGATTTTGTCATCAGTTCCACATTAGTGATCTTGTCATCAGTTCCACATTAGTGATCTTGTCATCAGTTCCACATTAGTGATCTTGTCATCAGTTCCACATTAGTGATCTTGTCATCAGTTCCACATTAGTGATCTTGTCATACCATTACAACCATTCTGTTCTACGCAAGCATTCATTTATGAAAGTCTGTAGCTGTTTGGTTGTTGTTTTTGTTGTTCTCATGCTCCACAGCCGTACAATAGGTTTGTGATGCCATTTGAGTTGAATATTCTGATTTATGTGTTGGTAAAAAAGTGACGTCAAAGGAAGAAACATTGTTTTTAGGACTAATCCAAGGTAATGGACATTAGAAAATAACACACGCCAGACACTCATCAAGACACAATACAGTTATGTAAGTAAAAGCTTGTTAAAACAATATATTTTTACGTAAACAAACAAAACAAAACAAAAAATCAGAAATACCATTTTTAATCAAGTATTGAAAAAAGTAGCATTTAGATACGACGGCACGCAATTGCTGTGTGTTTGACACACATCTTTCTTGTTACAAATCTCAACCACACCTCCCCCCTCTAACCCTATCCCCCTCCCTCCCTCACAATTCGCTCTAAATTACGCCAATAATATTTAACTGTAAACACAAATTATGAACCGGTTTGACCACCAGCCACATTGTCTTTAATATTTGGACATGTGCCCTAATATAATCGACGACCTTGCGTCTATGTTGAATGCAGCTTTTCTCGCCAAAACAAGGCAAAACTTCTAATGTAAAAAACAAAAAAGTAATAATAAAATAAACATCAGTTTCCAACTCGTCCGAAAATCAATATCTTTAAACAACTTTATAAAAAAAAGTGATAATGTTATTTTAATGTGCTTTGTTGTTCAAACACATTATCATTTTTAAAAAAAAATTATAGATTTGAAAAAAAGGAGTAATTAGTTTGATGTTAATATTATAGTGTTTAATTTATGGTAGCAACAACAATACACTAGTCATGTCAAAGAAATGAAGGAATTTGAATAAAATTAGTTTGCAAACATGTTCTTATTTCTACGCTAACCTACAATAGATAAGGTCGAGTGAGCAAGACTAGACAGGATTAAGTCAACAGGGTCAGATCACAAATGGTGTACAAGAAAGACAATGCTCTCTGCAAGGTTTGTTCCACTGCATAACGTAATCATCAAAGACTGTAATGTTTCTGCCAATATCCGCTGTTAAGCGGCATGGGACGAGGCAAGTTTGGCTCTTGCGTTAATATGTTGCTAGCGTTTCCCAACATATCTTCACAAGACTTATCTGTGGGGAAGCACCTTGGCCATATTATTCTCTGTCTCTTGATGTTCCTCGAGCACACTGTTGTTCTCATCAATTCCACATCATAGTTCTCATCATTTTCCACATCATAGTTCTCTTCATTTTCCACATCATAGTTCTAATCATTTTCCACATCATAGTTCTCATCATTTTCCACATCATAGTTCTGATCATTTTTCACATCATAGTTCTCATCATTTTCCACATCATAGTTCTCATCATTTTCCACATCATAGTTCTCATCATTTTCCACATAATAGTTCTCATCATTTTCCACCCCATCAAGGTCAGCTCCTTGACGTGGAGATGGGGCTCAAGTACAGCCATCAGCGGCTGAAAAACCAAGACTGGCCAGGCCCTCCTAGACTCAAGCAAGACCACAGTCTGCCCTAGCAAGTCAAGGTGCTGAAGACGGAGGCAACCAGCCAAGAGGCGCACCACAGCAATCAGGATGCCACGCATTAGCGCTATGGGAAGTATGCCTATATCTGCAAAACGTTATGGCACTCGCCCTGTGACGGACACCCAGGCAGGCGCAGTGCCGGGCCCTCTGCCTCGGAAGGGCCCAACCCCTACTACTGGGGGTCCTTCTCAATTGCCCCGGGGAGCCAGGAGGCATGAGAATAGAGCTACTGGCCAAGCAAAGAAAAGACCATTTAAAATAATGCACTGGAATGCTGAAGGCGTCAATAGTAAAAAAGACGGCTACAGCAAAAAATTAGAGCTCGAAAATATCTTGAATGAAGAGCAAGTAAATGTATGTTGCTTGCAAGAAACCCACCTCAACAAAGACATAGCCTTCAAAATCAGAGGCTACCAGTGCTACCGATCTGACCGAATAGACAGGCGAAAAGGTGGAATACTGACACTCGTGAGGAATAACATCAGTGCATGTCAGCTTGAAACATATATGGAGGGGGCGGAATACCAGATGCTTCATCTCAGGACAGAAAGTTCAGAATTCCACCTGCTCAACTACTACTGTCCGAGCGACCGCCCACTGGCACTAGATACAATCCCAGCAAAAGAAAGACTGATTGTATGCGGAGACTTCAACAGCCACTCACAGAGCTGGGGCTATGATCACATGGACAGGAGAGGTGAGGAGCTTGAAAACTGGCAGGATGACAATGGGCTTATCCTGATTAACCAGCCAATCGACCCACCAACCTTCTACTCGAGATCATGGCACACCACCTCTACACCAGACCTGGCATTCCACTCACCCAGCTTGGAGTGGAACACCACACGCGTTGTAGGGAAACAACTTGGAGGCAGCGACCACCGGCCAGTCTTCCTAATTGTGGAAAATGAACTTGTCAAGGAGAGCAGCACTCTCTCTAGGTGGAACTACAAGAAGGCAGACTGGACAATGTACCAGCACCGTACTAGTATACTGGCTAGAGATCTGACTGTAGACAAAGACATCAATAAGCTAGTTGATGAATTCAGCAGATGCATATTACAGGCTGCTCGTGAAACAATACCTAGAGGGGCTCGTAAGCACTACAAACCATATTGGAATAGTGAACTAGAGCAGCTGCACAACGACGTGGAAACATCTCGAAAGCAGGCAGAGACCAGTCCATGCCAAGAACACCACAATAACTACCAGCAAGCTAAGGCCAAATTTCAAAGGGCCAAGTTGCAGGCCAGGCGAAGAAGCTGGAAGGAGAAAACAGAGTCCTTGAACTTTGAAAGAGATACGAGGAAACTGTGGAAGCTGGTAAAGCAACTTAACGATGAAGGTACAGAGAGAAACTCAAGGATTGCTCTGTACAAAGATGGAAACATCCTCATGGGAAAACAGGCAGCTGATCACTTTGCAGACTCCTTTGCTAAAGACAACAACATCGAAGTTAGCCCAGAGAAGCAACAGGAGACTCGTGAGAAACAACACGCAGGACGAGATGGAACCATACCTGAAGTTATGGAGGCACCAATCACATTCAGAGAACTGGAGCTTGCAATATCCAAATTGAAAATGAGAAAGTCGCCAGGAGTTGATGGAGTGTCCAATGAAATGATTAAGAACTTGGGAACCGCAGCAAAAACAAAGCTGCTGCAGATCTTCAATATCTGTTGGAACTTAGGCAGAGTTCCACAGACCTGGAGGGAAGCAATCATGATACCACTCCTAAAACCAGGAAAAGACAGTTCCACTGCCTCCAGCTACAGACCAATCAGCCTTACAAGCTGCCTCTGCAAAACAATGGAACGTATCATCAACCTCAGGCTACAGTGGTACCTTGAAAGTGAAAACCTTCTTGTACCACAGCAGGCGGGCTTTAGGCAGTGTTATTCCACCGAAGATCAGGCAACTTACCTTTCCCAAGAGATTGAGGATGCGTTCCAAGATAAGAAACTGGTACTAGCAGCATGGATAGATCTAAGAAAAGCATTTGACAAGGTTTGGAAAGAAGGGCTTCTGAAGAAACTGAGAAATTGTAGAGTGAATGGTAAGATGTACAAATGGGTGAAAGCATACTTGCATAACAGAAGAGCCCGAGTACAACTAGATGGCCTCAAGAGTAAGAAAATTCTACTGCGTCATGGCGTCCCTCAGGGAGGGGTTCTGTCCCCCACACTTTTCCTAGTCTACATCAATGACCTGGTTGCTGAACTACCACATGGAATGAAAGTGGCAATGTACGCTGATGACCTGGTAATATGGTGCACAGATGAGCATGCAACAGTGGCCACCAAACTGCTACAAAGAGCTATAGATGCCTTAACCTCATGGGCAAATAGATGGTGTGTCAGAATCAACACAGACAAGTGCAGCACTACGCTCTTCACCCTCTCTCCCAAACAAAAAGCTGGTGTCATCAAGATAAACAAAGAGCTCCTGAGAGAAGATAAACAACCCACCTATCTCGGAGTTACATTCGATGATAGGCTGACATGGAAGCAGCACATCAACAAGGCAGCAACAAAGGCCAGGAGGAAGCTAGCCATCCTGAGAAAACTAAGTGGAACCACATGGGGAGCCAGCGGGAAAATACTTAGTAAAGTTTACCAGCAGGGCATACGACCACACCTGGAATATGGGTCAGCTGCGTGGTGTCCAGCATCAAACACCACATTACAAGAGCTAGATAAGGTGCAAAACCAGGCGCTTAGGGTCATCACGGGGGCAATGAAATCAACGCCTATAGTGGAGATGGAGAAAATGGGGAGGATACAAGCACTGAGAGAACGCAGAGACACGAAAGTGCTAACACAGGCAGAAAAGTTCCTCTGTATGCCGAGCCATCCAATGAAGGACAGATTCCAAAACCTAGCAATGGGGCGACTGAAAAGAAGCAGCTTTATCCACCAGGCCAAACGATTTCGTAGACAAACCTCAGACCTGCCTGAAGTTAACAGCCCTCTAAAGTCTGTGCCAGAACAAACCCCTTGGAGAGAGGAGCATGGACTACCAGTACACATCCACACAAAAGTGAAAGGAATATTCGACAGGGATGAACAGAACAGCGTGCAACGTAGGACAGTCACTCTCAGTTTCCTGGATGATAAATACCCACAGGACCTCTGGGTCCGAGTATACACGGATGGGTCAGCACAGAATGCAGTAAAGAATGGAGGAGCAGGAGTGTACATAGAATACCCAAACAACACTAGGGATACGGTCAGAGTACCAACGGGGAAATTCTGTAACAACTATGATGCAGAAGTCCAGGCAATCAAGGTGGCAACTGAGAAACTACTGAACACCAATCTCGGTCCACAGCCTGTAGTATTCCTGACAGATGCAAGATCAGCACTCCAAGCACTTCAGTCCAGAAAATTGCCAGTTATACAGGCCCTACTTTCTGAACTGTGCAACCAGCGCAGGGTCGCCATGCAGTGGATACCGTCTCATTGTGGAATACCAGGAAACGAGAGAGCAGACGGGCTGGCTAAAGAAGGTGCTGCAGACGAACAACCGGATGTACCAGTAACGTACCATCAGAAGAAAAAGATGATCAAATCTATCAGAAAGCCACCAACATCAACGCAGGATGACTACCAAGCTATGAACAGATCAGAACAAATAGTCATTCTGCGCCTCAGAACAGGACACAACCGCCTCCACAGCCACATGTATACAAAATTCAAGATTGGCAATTCAGCCATGTGTACATGTGGACAGGCACCCCAGACAGCGGAGCACGTACTGCAAGATTGCCCCGAATATGATATATTGAGGCAAACCCACTGGCCCAGAGAAACAACACTGGAAGCAAAACTATATGGACCCCTGTATGAACTACAAAAGACAGTGAAGTTTATACAAGAAACAACATTGCAGATATAGACAATATATTTCAAGCGAACGAAAGAAGAAGAAGAAGAAGAATCATTTTCCACATCATAGTTCTCATCATTATCCACATCATAGTTCTCATCATTTTCCACATCATAGTTCTCATCATTTTCCACATCATAGTTCTCATCATTTTCCACATCATAGTTCTCATCATTTTCCACATCATAGTTCTCATCAACTTAGTTTGCTGAAAGCCTATGCTCCATGGGGCGCTGAAAGGTGATCAGCGAATTAGACTTTCTCTTAGCCAGTTCTAAGTTTTGTTTTCTTTTGTTGTGTTTCTTTTGTGTATGTCTTCTTGTGCCGAGGCACGGTTCTTTCAATCCGGACGGAAATCCTTTGGTTGTATCAGTAAGCAATTACTAGTGAAAAAGAAAAAAAAAGAACTCTGCACCTTAGTGCATCGCATATAAATACTAAATCATGGAAAGGACTATTAGTGTCTCTATTAGTTATCGTGATGAAACTCTGATAAGGGCTAGTAAAGTAAAGGCATGGCCAACGACCTTGTTGAGAACATTGCCTTTTTTTGTCCACCGGTTTTGGACTGACCCAGTTGATTTATTCTTGGCTGTTCTTGCGCAACCTTACCATTTACGTCGGTGTAGGAATAAGAAAATGTTTGGACACTGAATTCTTGTTATTACTTTCATTTCTTTGACAAGACTATTGTAGAACAAAAAGGACAATATGGTGTTTACCGAAAACACAGGCGCTATTTATCGGTTTAATCTCTGGTTGTCTCGTCTTTCAGCAGATAAAATAGACACTCGCTCGGGTTATTTCCACAGCTTTGCTGGCGAGGTTGGAAGATAACACGGGAGTTTTCTATTCACACTACTTTCTAGGTTTAATTGATAACTTGTTGATTATCTAACGATTACGGTTGGGCCACGTCATACCTTCCATCAACTTATGAAAGATCTCGCTTACACCAACTCTGACTGCCACCAGGTAGTCATCCTCACAGATGCACTGTCTGTCCTGCAAGCTCTCAAGGGTGGTAAACTCCCGCATCTGAGAAATGAACTAAACAAGGTAGCTGCCAAAAAGAGAACCATACTTCAGTGGGTACTATCTCATTGTGGTGTACCCGGAAATGAAAAGGCAGATAAACTTGCAAAAAAGGGAGGAGAATGTGAACAAGAAGATAATGAAGTCACATACTTTGAGAAAAAGAGAGCTATCCAGACTATCAGAAGAGAACAGAACCAACCCAAAGACGACTATCACACTCTCGACCGGCAGGGACAGATAACTATTTTTCGCCTCAGGACAGGGCATAACAAACTGAATAAACACGTGCACAAGCTACGATTGTCTGCTTCACCACTGTGCACATGTGGATTAAACGAACAAACTGCTGAGCATGTTCTACAGGATTGTCCTCTGTATGACCAGTTAAGAAAGATATACTGGCCCAATGACTCAACACTAAACTCAAAGCTATATGGAGCTAAAGAGGAACTTCAAACAACACTCGAATTCATCATGAGAACTCGTCTGACGGTGTAAACATCAAAGATGCGATCGCAAGAAGAAGAAGAAGAAGATCTCGCTTTCTTAGATTACTTCATTCCATTCAACACTTCTAGCCCAGGTTTCACACGCCACAGGCCACCTAGACTGAGGGTCGTCGATTACATGGCAGCGCAACAGCCGGTCAACCCAAACAAATTAGAACATTTGCCCGGAACTTTGGTACAACGTTGACAAACATCAAGCCCTGAAAACACTACCATTGATACTTGTGGTGACGGATATAAGAGGTACAGCATGTTGTAGGATGAAAAGCCTATGGATAATGGTTCAAAGGTGGCTACGTGGTGGCTACGTGGGAACGTAGCAAATTTAAAAAAGAAAAAGGATGAAGAGAGACAGATAAAACAGTCAGAATAAAAACAAAAAACAAAGACTCCATATTTAGTCAAGAATAGATTACTAGACACAACAAAGACAGGTGTCAAAACTTTCTCTGGTTACTAAATCATCATCATCATCATCATCAATATATTTACTTGTACTCCCTACGGAGCAAGGAGCCTCCCTTACAGCTAGCCCCCATTGAAGGAAGCCTGCATCAAGCAGTCACGTGATCTTGTAGTGTTGGTTTCTGTGGTCATTTTATTCACATGAGAAGGTTACCAGTCCCATGAACAGTTAGCATCCACACTCTCCCACATATATTGAGGAAGACTGAGCACCTATGGGTCTGCCCTGAGTGCAATGATGCTGATTGTGTTCAATAATAACAATAACGGTAGCAAGGAAGGTAACTGTTCGCCCCAACAACTCATAAGCTAGACTTGTGTATGGAAGTCTTTAACACTTCAATCACCCACGGCAGTATCAGCTATATGTCTATCTTTACCTTTTACTTTAACTTTGGCTAATCTTCTTTTGACCTCTGTGATGTATCTCACATCTGTGGCTAATCTTCTCTTGACCTCTGTGATGTATCTCACATCTGTGGCTAATCTTCTCTTGACCTCTGTGATGTATCACACATCTGTGGCTAATCTTCTCTTGACCTCTGTGATGCATCACACATCAGTGGCTAATCTTCTCTTGACCTCTGTGATGTATCACACATCTGTGGCTAATCTTCTCTTGACCTCTGTGATGCATCACACATCTGTGGCTAATCTTCTCTTGACCTCTGTGATGCATCACACATCAGTGGCTAATCTTCTCTTGACCTCTGTGATGTATCACACATCTGTGGCTAATCTTCTCTTGACCTCTGTGATACATCTCACATCTGTGGCTAATCTTCTCTTGACCTCTGTGATGCATCACACATCTGTGGCTAATCTTCTCTTGACCTCTGTGATACATCTCACATCTGTGGCTAATCTTCTCTTGACCTCTGTGATACATCTCACATCTGATGTTATTAACGTGTCTAGATTTTTTAATTTATTGTTTCATAAAATGTCCCGTTTTCTGTCATGTTGCATGATGGGGGAGTAATTGTCTTCCAGGTGACCATTAGTTCTGTCGTTATTGTTGTTTAAGCTAAGGCCTTTATTTTAACCCTTTTTTTAAACTATTACTTCTGTTTTTTGTGTGATTAGCATATCTCAAGTTGTTTGTATTATGTTGACATAAAAAACTAATCCCATAACAGATACTGCCGTAGGATAATGAAATGTTAATGACTTCAGCTTCCTAGATCCAGCTTTTTTATGAGATGGGTTGACCAGTTTCCTTCCTTTGCCTCCCGTAACTCAAGAGCAGAGTTATGTACCAGTTTACAGCTAGGTAGCCATAGCTATTAATATTCCGTAGCTATTGTATTCTATGGATCTCATTATATTATCTCTGTTCAGATAGAACAGCTCAGGTGACAGCACACATTCCTGCTTAACTTTCGAAGTGAAAACAGGAGTACGACAGGGATGCCCCTTCTCAACAACATTATTTTTTGACAGCCATAGATTGGGTGATGTGCCAGACAACAGAGGGCAGTCCAAGAGGATTTAGATGGACAACGTTTTCTACACTGGAAGACCTGGAACATGCAGATGACATTGCACAACTCGCGCATTCACATCAACACATCCAAGAACAAACCGATACACTGAATAAGTATGGCCAGCAGGTTGGTCTGAACCTCAATCTGAAGAAGACAGAGGTCATGACACTAAATGTGGGCAATCCGAGTCAGTAACAATAAGGAACCAGAAGTTAGAACAGACAGACACATTTACTTACCTAGGATGCATAGTAACACCAGACGGCGGAACAAGCTAGGACATTAACAACAGAATGAATAAAGCGAGAACAGCCTTTGCTAGTCTCAACAACATTTGAAAGTCTTCCCAGTATAGCACAAACACCAAATTAAGACTGTATGAGAGCTGTGTACTTTCTGTGCTTCTCTATGGTGCGGAATATTGGAGAGTAACATCACACAACATGCCTAAGGAAAATTCTCCGAATCTGTTGGCCAAACACCATCAGCAACCAAACACCATCAGCAACCAAACACCATCAGCAACCAAACACCAACAGCAACCAAACACCATCAGCAACCAAGTACTACTTATTCGGAGTAACCAGGAGGATATGCACACCATCATAGCTGGCAGACTCTGGTGTAGGGTTAGCCACGTCCTTATAAGGGTCCCTGATACCATCACAGGAGCAGCTATGCTATGGACCCCCGAGGGAAAGCGAAAAAGAGGCCGACCAAAAACAACTTGGAGAACTGTGGAAGCCGAGATGCAAAGAATGAACCAGAGTTGGGGCACTGTACGAAGGATGGCCGCCGACCGAGCAAAGTGGAATCAATTTGTTGCTACCCTACTAGACACCACCAGGCGTGATGGCCACTGACTGCTTTGACGGTTGGCGGCTATGGATTAAAGAAGAAAAGAAGTCTTCTATGGATTTCATTATATTATCTCCGTTCAGATAGAACAGCTCAGGTGACAGCACACATCCCTGCCTAACACTCTGTTTTATCTGATTAAACATTTCTATTTGACTACTAATATTTATAGCCGCGTTTGTTGCCAGTACATTTTTGTTGCCAGTACATTTTTGTTGCCAGTACATTTTTGTTGCCAGTACATTTTTGTTGCCAGTACATTTTTGTTGCCAGTACATTTTTGTTGCCAGTACATTTTTGTTGCCAGTACATTTTCTTTATTATCCTCGTCTTTATCATCATTGTTTACGCTTCTTAACATTTTGATAATTTCTTCATATTTGACTTTGTCGAATGTCTTAGTGTTGTCTATACAGCCGCGTCCGATTGGCAGAGCGGTTAGAGATCTGTCCTCTCGCGGCGATGGTACCGGGTTCGAAACACGGTGTTGTCACACTCCAGTTTACCCAGTTGTAAATGGGTACCTTACTTTGCTCTTGGGTTGGGGAAGACAAAGACAGCGAGGAGTGGAATAGGTTATCCCACCTCTAAAAGCTGAACCTAGGATAGTGAAGTCTCTAACACTTCACTCCACTACAACAATATCTGTTATGGGACTACCTTTACTTAAAAAAACAAAATAAGCACAAGTATAGATGTGTGTGTGTGTGTGTGTGTGTGTGTGTGTGTGTGTGTGTGTGTGTGTGTGTGTGTGTGTTTTACTTTTTCTATTCCCATTATAACATATCTGGTGTTGTTTCTGCCATGACCTTCCATAAATTCAGATTGTTCATCACCAGTTTCTGACCTCAAAAGATTTCTCGCTCATCTCTTGATAGTTCCGAATAATATTTGTAGTACATGTTTCATAAGACTAATTGTGCGGCTGTGTTCGCATTCCCGAAAGGAGTCTGTGTTGCTGACTAACCTTTCTTCCAGGATAACCTGCAGACTTGACACCTGGAATGTTCGTACATTGAACAAACAATGGCAAACTGGATAGGTGGCAGCAGAAATGTGGTACTACAAGATCGATGATCCTGGGACTGTGCGAAACAACGTGGAAGAGGGTTAGACCGGAGATAACTACCAGGCAGTACATGTTCTGGAATAATCAAGGAACGCATGGAAAGAGATTGGAGACAGACATGAAGGGGATGAAGAAGAAAAGAAAGACATTGAGCGGATGGAACGGCACAGGAAGACTTGGCATAAGTTTGTTGAAGATGAACTCCTTGGGGAGTGTAAGGGTGACAGTAAGGTATTCACACTCGATAGCATCACACTCCTTTTTGTGTGTGCGTGTACGAAAATGTGTGAATACTTTTTTAATTAGATGGTCAAGCATGTATCCACTGTTGGCTTTTTTTTTTTTTTTGGTTCCGTTGTTGCCTTCTTCTGCCGAGGCGCGTTCTTTCAACCTATGAGGTTATATCAGAGCGCATTTATCATCCAAAAAAACAGTCAACTCTGTTCACTGCTAACCCGATCAGCGTTGATAGATACTAAGTCCTGTAAAGGACCAACATTATCTATCTGCTAGCATAAAGCCCTAAAAATGATTCGCTAGCTACGCCAACGCCCGAGCTAGTGAGTTGATGTGTTAATTGTAAACCACTGTTGGCGGTGTAATTCAACAGCTTTGTAACCTTGTCTTCTAAAAAAATGAGACGGACTACATTTTTTTTTTTTTAAATACCCCTTCTGGGGCTCAAAGTGAGGTCTATTGACTTTATTGAGTAAAATGTGTAAATTATGTGTGATCCCGGCCCTGATCTTAGCAAAAAAGCCCTACAATGAGAGTACGATACACGTCAAATAGGACAATAGTGTAACAAGAAGTTGAGCGTTGGAGTCAGTAGAGAAGTTTAGTATGAAGTTATGCTTTATGAAAATTGAATGGGAAATGATGTGTGGTTATATTGCGTTGACATGGGAAAAAAATAAAGTAAAAGTTTGCGATTTTTAACTAAGGGAGCCTACTCTGTAAGTTGTACCCTTGAGAAAAGTATTAGATTGTGAGTATAAAAGTCGCGATGTAACAAAATATGATTCACGATTTTTAAATAACGTTATAGAATGTACTACGGGAAATAGCGATATATGGAAAAGGGACTTAGTTTGCAAAGGGAGGTAATAATATTATGGTATCCCTTTGGTCTCTCGGTGAATTTTGTTTATTCAACAACATTTTTAATAAGATTTCTGATACGTCATGAGAGCCGCCAGCGCCATACTGGCCAAGAGGCTAGAGAACTTTCCTCTCGTGGCACAGTTAACGAGTTCTGGGATCAAAACCTGGCAGCATCACGCTCCAGTCAACCCAGCTGTAAATGGGTACCTGCCTCTGCTCAGGGAAAGCAAATGTAGTGAGGTAGCGACCTGCCCACCTCGTACAGCTGAAATGTGTATGGTGATTATGACTGGATGCTGCACATGTAAGTATGCTGTTATATGACTTTAATAATGTTGCATTCATTTAAATTAATGCTTATAGTACATGTGAGAATAAATAGATACAAATATAAAAGATGAAAGCAAGGAAGGGCAGAATGTTAGACGCACCTGTACGCTCAGTTCTCAACCCTTTAAAAATAAAGTTTGTTTGTTCGTTCGTTCTGTAATTTGATCCAAGGTCTGTTTATCATCATTACCCGTCGTGCTGTAATATGATCCAAGGTCTGGTTATCATCATCATTACCCGTCGTGCTGTAATATGATCCAAGGTCTGGTTATCATCATCATTACCCGTCGTGCTGTAATATGATCCAAGGTCTGGTTATCATCATCATTACCCGTCGTGCTGTAATATGATCCAAGGTCTGGTTATCATCACTCTTCAGCTCCCGAAGGTACATGTGCCTTCAACAAACGTCTGCCAAGTCTCTCCTGTCACGTGACATCAGCTCAAGGTCATATTAGCTGATGTCACGTGACAGGAGAGACTTGGCAGACGTTTGTTGAAGGCACATGTACCTTCGGGAGCTGAAGAGTGATGATAACCAGACCTTGGATCATATTACATATCCTCTTCAACCCCTTCACGTCTGTATCCAGTTCTCTTCTCCGTGTTTTTTTTTTAAATTTTATTTGGCGCCCTCAACCTTTTTTACCCTCGGAGTTCCAGAACAAACTTGTTTATAGTCCGACTTTAATGATTTTATTGTGTTCTCTGACCTTGGAGATAAATCGACGTATTTCCCATTACTTTTTCTTCCATGTACTTTCTTATCAGAACTTTTATTGTATGAGGTTTTATCGGTGCCATTTTTCATCAGATGTAATCTCCTCGCTGCAGTAGACATCCACAAGCTGTCTTCATCTTTTAAAAGTGACATTTTTTACACACACACCCACACCCACACACACGAACCTCACACGCACGCATGCACACACACACACACACACACACACACACACAGAGTTTCCAGTTTGCCACTGGCCTGTAAAGCAACATCTGGCAGACTCGTTCTGTCTAGTTCACGTGTTATATTTGTCTTATCACTAGACCCACTACTCATCGTTAGACTCAGTAAGTGGTAGAGGATAATATTGCTCACCATTAGAATTGTTAGGTAGTGACGGGTAGCATTGCAAATCATTAGACTCATCGGCTAGTGAGAGGCTAATCCTGCTCATCATTAGACCCATTGGATAGGGAATGTGTAATACTGCCCTCCACTAGACCCATCGGTCTCATTAGAGGGTAACATTGCAATCATTACACACATTGAGCTATGAGAAGGCAGCATTTGTCACAGATTCTGCAAATTGTTGGAACTGATGCTGCCTTTGACATGCATTAGCTGTCAGGTCGTGTTCATCTTTAAATTTTTTACAGATCAGTTTCTTGACTTTTGTGGTCAGTTTCTTGGCCTTGCTTGTTTGGTATATCATCTACCTTAGAAATGACCAAGTTTGTATAGGGCATCAATTTTCTGTAGTTGCTTTTGCTAATGTTTGAATACAAGGGTCCGTCTATGGCAGATGTCGTAGATTTAGACAAACTGCTGGACGTAATGTTATCTGGCAAGTTCTGGCTAATTAAATTATCACTATTATTTATTGTGTTTGTGTCGTCATAATAAACTCCCAAAATTTGGGTAAATTTCGGAATATTTATTGCAGAAATGTGTTCGGCACTGTAGTTTTTGCGTCTGTTAGCCACGATTGTGAACGAACTGAGATTTACAGTAGAATACTCAACATTGTCACGTCTTGGCGCGTTAGACGTCAAATACTGATTGTCTGGTGATTTTTCTGATAAATCATCCATAACCTGTGGCCAATCGAGAATCACCTCGTGGATATGCTGATTGGCTGGAGAATCAACAAATATATTATCTTTGTCTTCAGCTGAGCAAGCCGTTTCGACTGCCTCCTTATAAAATGAAGATTGACTGACATGTTTAAGTAGGGAAGTGTTTGTGTAATCGTAATAATTGTGACTTGTGTTTTGGATACTTCTTTTGAAATGTGGCGGTGTCTGGTTGTAAATGAACGGATTACAGACAGTACCTCTGTCTTCAAAATCAAGATCCACATTATCCAGGATTGTAAAAGACATGTCGTCTCTGAAATGATTCCCGCTGCAAATAAACATCTTGTCTTTTTCATTATCACTTGACTTCTTGTTAAAGAAAATGGACAAGTGTTTTCTCGTCGATTTCTCCTGCCAGTCGTCTGCTGAGATTAACATGGCTGATTTTTGTTCTTGTCCAGAAGTGACCGAAAAGATTTCCAATGGTGACGTGTTTAGAGCGGCATTTGTTGATCTGCGGTTAATGTCTGCATCAGACATACAAACTCTGAAAGATTTCATTGGGGTTGTTTTCTCCACTATCCCGGCTGACCTGGCGAAGAACGACATTCTTCGGATGTAGCTGTTTTGACCATGACCTCTGTTCTGTGTGTACATACTCTCTTGTCCACTGTTTTCATGAAGGATTTCAATGTCAGACGACGCCAGCTGAGTCAGTACTGTAAAGCTTTCGTCAAGGTCAGTGGTCATTATGCTGTCTGGTTGGTTAGCGCGACCTTGACCTATGCCGGTCGTCTGGGATTTGGAGGATTCTCTTCTGCCACGTATGACGTCAGATCCGAGATCCTCTATGCATGAACCATGTATTGTTCCGTTTGCCTGAAACATGAAAAAAATGTAGGTCACATTTATTAAGAGAATTACAAAAGGAAACGAAAGGTAATAGGAAACATTGCATGTCTACTATACATTCATGCGCTTTTTCCTCATTTATAACAGACTCATTGGTAATTTCTCAATGATTGTCGTCGAACGTTCCGCAGTGAATATGTGTATTAAATATACTAGCCGCCATTAAAAACGCATCGAAATCGTGACATGTTTTCACTGTTGAAATGTTTATGCAAGTGAGCGATTTTCAAACCCCGAAAGTGTGCAAGTGATGAAGTTCATGTATTCCCACTTTACTGTCGATGTGATGTTTACTTCAAATTTTGCGTGCTTCCTTGATAAATTCTGGCTTTATTAAAAGTCGAATCACATTGACATTTGGCACACGCATTAGTCAAGTTTCAGCGAGTAAAAAGACATTATCTGTTTTCATCGAAAGAAAGTCTGTTAATGTTTTTGTCATGCCTCGACTGTCGTCACAAGAGCGATGGCAAGCTGTTGGTATGCTCAGCAGTGGAATGGCGACCAGAGAAGTTGCCAGACATTTCAATTGTGACCAGTCCACTATAGTGAAGCTGAACCAGCGATTTCGGGCGACAGGTACCACTAATGACCGTCCCAGGCTTCGTCAACGGAATTACACGGTATTAATGATGGCTGTGACTGAATGACAGTGAGTGCGCCTTTTGTTTTTACACCTAGGTTTGACAACTGCTTAGGAGCCGGTTCTGAATTGTCTCATGTTTAATAATACAGCAAATTTGGGTTAGTAAATGGATCAGAAATGTAAAAATCAGTGGTTTCATGTATTTTAAATTTAGCACAACGAGTTGTGGTTCATAAACTGATGCGATGCGTTTTTAATGGCGGCTTGTATAGTTAGTATTAGGGTTTGGGTTAGGGTTAACCCTAACCCTAATCATAACTCAAAAATCCCCATGTTCACCGCGGAATGTTCGGCGACAGTCATTGGGAAATTACCGACTCATTTATAGACACATTCGTCTGACTCGTTTATAGCACTTTCATTTACAATACGCGTTTTTACATTTCAATAACTTATAGCACACTCACTTATAGAACGTGCTCCTTCATTTGTTTTTATTATAGTACACCCTCACTTGTTCATAGCACACTCATTTACAGTACACTCTTTTGGAGTACATACTGTTAAATGTCAATCATTTATATCACACTTATTTATAGAACACGCTTTTGTGCTTCAGCCATTTATAGCACACGGGCTGGTTACTCCTGCATCACAAATCTGAGACCTACTGTAAGTGAAGTTTCACAAATCTGAGACCTACTGTAAGTGAAGTTTCACAAATCTGAGACCTACTGTAAGTGAAGATTCACAAATCTGAGACCTACTGTAAGTGAAGTTTCACAAATCTGAGACCTACTGTAAGTGAAGTTTCACAAATCTGAGACCTACTGTAAGTGAAGTTTCACAAATCTGAGACCTACTGTAAGTGAAGTTTCACAATTCTGAGACATACTGTAATTGAAGTTTCAAACAATTCACTCCCCCACGGCAGTATATACTATGGATTTATCTTATATGTCTATTTGCATGCGCGAATGTGTGTTTTATTTCTTTTGTACATACGATGTGCACGTGTGTGTGTTAAGGATATGTGTATGTTTGTGAATATGTGTGAATGTGTTTGTAGGCATGTTTATCAGTTTGATATACAGTGTGAAGGCTGGGAAAAATGGAAACTTTTCATAGGCTTGATGCAAATAATTATTCTGAAATGCACAACTTGCACGTGCCTGTTGCGGCCTGGTCCTTGTCGTGTAGGGGCGAGAACTCATGTCGTTGACATGATGTCTGTAAGCTTGTAGCGTGCATGATGCGCCATCTGGGGGACAAAATAAACCGTAATATGATGGTGAAATACACATCTCGAGGAGTATTATCTATTAATCAGTCAATCAATCTATTAATCTATCTATTAATCTATCTATCTATCTATCTATCTATCTATCTATCTATCTATCTGTCTGTCTGTCTGTCTGTCTGTCTGTCTGTCTGTCTGTCTGTCTGTCTGTCTGTCTGTCTGTCTGTCTGTCTGCCTGCCTGCCTGCCTGCCTGCCTGCCTGCCTGCCTGCCTGCCTGCCTGCCTGCCTGCCTGCCTGCCTGCCTGTCTATCTGTCTAGCTGTCTGTCTGTAAGTCGGTCTGTCTGTCTGTCTAGCTGTCTGTCTGTAGGTAGGTCTGTCTGTACGTATGTCTGGATACCTGTCTGTCTATTATCCGGCCACCCATACATCCATCAATGCATCCATCTGTCTGTCTGTTTTTCTGCTTGCCCAACCGTCTGTCTGTCTGCCTCTTGTCTGGCTAGTGGTTTTCCTCTCTGTCCATCCGTTTGTCTATATGTATGCATATTTGTCTGTCTATTTGTCTAGTGATCAACCTGTGTCTATATGTCACTTCAGCTTTCTTTCTAATTTTATTTGTCTTTTCTCATCTTCCTGTCGGCAGATCTATCAACAGCTTCACAAAGCTGGGGTCACCAAAACGACAAATTTTAGATTCGTTGATCAATTACAAATTCAGTTCACTAATTAATTATTTTCTTATTAGCCGTAACCTGAATTATGAAGACAACATCAACCATCAGAACTGGAATTGACTGAACTCTGAAAAAGCAGTTTGACAATATTGATTTAGACGACGACCTTTCCCATCTATCCTATAACTGTGACGAGATGGAAGACAAAATGTGAATACTTGATGAGGGATCACATCAACTGGATATGAAAATACACACAAACAAGATAAGTATCATCTGAAGAAATGTGACAAATGAAAGATCGCGCCATTGTTCTTGTAGAAACATTCCTGCGATTTGAAGATATAATTCTTGGTGGTGGTGTGGACAGAGTTGGAAGAATGGACAGTGATGTCGAAATGAGAATACAAAAGGCAGGAGATGAAGTACTTTCATTGCGTTTGGACATAAATGAAAATCAACGGAGGCCAAGTCCAACACACACAAAAAAGTAGAATTGTTAGCGCAAAAGTGAAAACAGTCCTTTTCTATAGCTCAATAACAAATAAAAACAAAACAAAAAAGGGGAGGGGGAAAGGGGTTGGGGGGGGGGGGGGGGGGGGGGGGGGCAACCAAGAAGTTACAAATTTCCAAGAAATAAATGTCACAGACCAGGATCCAAATGTTAAGACAAGTTCATCATTATGGAACTGATGGAAAGACACAGACAAACACCAGCGGAACAAGTGGTCACGAGAAGACGCTGGTATCGTGTGGGAGGAAAGCAGGTGATAACATTATAAGGCAGGCCTTTTTCTGGAAACCGCAGGATAAAAGCAAAAAAAGGGAGACACAAAAATCTCAGGGAGAAAGGAACCAGTCACAAACTTTAATAGGGCACACACACCAAATGCATGGGGGAAAAAATGTGAACAGATGACAGGAAAGCTTGGCGTGGTGACTTAAGACTAATACTCCGCAGGGAGCTAGAGGGTAGTGGACGAATAAATAAATCCTCTCTAAGTGTCACTGCCAAGAGAATCTGTTTCCTTGCCTTCCTCTTTCGCGTGTTGGTCTCTAATCACAAACACCTTCCAGGTATACACGGTAGCATGCCAGTATCGTCTGCTTAGTAACCACAGCATGTGAGGCAGGGTCAAGGACTCAGCCAGCAATAACCAGAGCAAAGTTGTTTCCAATGTGTCTCTGTCGTAACGCTGAATCAGCTGAATGAACTGTGACACCTGTTGAGGCAGACAATAATTGCTTGGTGAGTAACTATGTTTAGTCTTATGAGTGATTTTCTTTGATGGACGGTTGTATTTTGTTTAGTAAGTGGTTTTTCATGAGTGGTAAAAAAAAAAATTGTTAATATATATGAATAATTTTTCTTCGTGTCGTAAACGACTTGGAACAGTCAGTATACCTACCTGCGCGAGGGACATACCATATATGCGCGAGGGACATACCATACATGGGCGAGGGACATACCATATCTGCGCGAGGGACATACCATACATGGGCGAGGGACATACCATATCTGGGCGAGGGACATACTATACCTGGGAGAGAGACATATCATGACGTCGTTAAAAATACACTTAAAACAAGATTTTGTGAAGCTGCAGAAAAGACATCTTGCTGACCTTGAAATAGCTTAATAGGCAATGGAATACAGAATAGTTAGTTTGTATACAATAAAACCATTACTGTCACAACCGCCTTAATTTAGCATGATGGATAAAATCACTAGTTCACAACCGATTTTGATATTGATACCAAGGTCAAATCACACCACTATGGTGTTAATGAGATAAAAGGGCAGATACACTTTCCTGACACTACTGATGATCAATTTCCTTTTGTCGTATTGCTTTTTACATTGTTTCATATCGTTCTATTGTTTGTATGTTTTTTTTGTTTTTTTTTTGCAAAGCCCAGAACTCATCGCTTAATAAGCGTCATTCGTTTTCATATTTTCACGTTTGTATTTGAGTGAAAACTAATTCATTCTGTATTATCGTTTTTGGAAGAGTATCGTCAACAGATCCATCGCCTATAACAGAACTTTCCATATCACTTTCTACATATTAACACTAGTTCAGGTGTGTCACAGGTCGAGGCATTAGAGAAAAGGGGTGATTGAAACCAGGTCTCCCACGTGGAATAAAAACGGGCGTGTTATCCATTCACAACTGCCGACGGATTGGATACACATTGAAAAAACCAGTTGACAGCATTACCAGACAGTCCTTGTGCTAAAATATCCAGGGCATGAGAAGTAGAGACAGAATACAGAACACAAGCAGAAGTGAGCTGGCAACCGACATGCAGGGAGTGAGGAAAGTACGGAAGACTTTGAGTTGTTGGCATGCGACAGGGGGACTTGCTGGTGCATTGATTTGGGAATAATTTACCAATTACAAACTTACTAATAACGTACATTTAGTAGAAATACAGTAGAAACTCCATATTATCCGAACCACCAATTATCCTGAACATCCCAAGTATCCAAACAACTTATTTTTTTCCAGAAAAAACAAAAAAAATCCAGTCTCTCCCCACCCAGTGTTGGTTGGAAGCCTATGCTCCTTGAGGAGCTAACAGGTGCTGGTTTGATTGATTGAATAATTACCACTTACATTAACTACTATACGTACTTTAGAGAAATAGTCTCGAATTAAGAGCACCTTGCGTCTTGTGACCTCATTTTAAAAACAAGTGTACGGTAGATAACCTCGGAAATTCAACAGCTCGAGAATATCTATAGATAACTTCCCTTATACTTTTGCTGCACTTGCCCATTCTTACAGGTCAATTTTTGCAAGGCAATTTTCTGAGATATGCGTAATTTCTTAATTTCTTATCTTATCGCCCCGTGTGGAGCATGGGCCATCAACAAATTTAGACCAAACCTTCCTGTCCTGTACCATCCGTCAAAGGTCTTACCATGACTTTTTTTTTATTCCTTTGTTGACTATGTCCAAATCCCTTCTACTTGTGATTTTTAAGTATCTGTTTCATTTGTCATGAGGATTCCAGCACATGTACTTGCATGTAAGGCTATCAGTTACGTTTCCCCAATGGCTGTGTCCTCATGCATGATGACTTAATGCATCAGATGTCTAGTTCCTTTATTTATGTCCAATAATCCGATTGGAAATACGACAATTAACACTGAATACGCGTGGTCGCTCTTCACTGGTGTAAGTCTTGCCACGCACTGTTCTCTCTCTCTCTCTCTCACTCTCTCTCTCTCTCTCTCTCTCTCTCTCTCTCTGTCTGCTTCTACCTTTATATTTATTGAAAGTTAGAAAGAGAAGAGTAGTGAAAGAGAGAGCTCGCGCTAGAGAGAGGGATAGATAGATAGATAGATAGATAGAGAGAGAGAGAGAGAGAGAGAGAGAGAGAGAGAGAGAGAGAGAGAGAGAGAGAGAACTAAGAGAAAATATCGACTAAAAATATATAAATAAATTTTGAGAAGCATTTTGAATGTTACAAGTCAATCTTCAAATAATTATTAATGTCTACATAAAAACGAAACTTGGATTTTGACATCAGAATGAGAGAGAACGTGGGCTAGAAATGAGATATTTTAGAAAGATCATCCGACTGTCGTACATGGCTGGTATACCCAAATGAACAGGTAAGACACACAGTTAGAAGTGCCATAGGATCATATACTGATCATCTTACAACAAAAAAGAGATGGAACCTGTTATGATATCGCCACATACCAAGATCACAAATGTTCGTGGTTTTTCCTTCAACGGACAAAAGAAGTAAGTACATACATTAAAAGAACGTGGATTGGCATCAAAATAGATGGACAAATCTACCTGCCGCAAATTGAAAATAAACAAAAAACAACAAGCCTTACAATCGACAGACGAAAGTGGCGACTACTAGTTAAACGCTAGTTGTCTCTGCGTCCCAATCGCCAGGTAGTGTGAGACAAGTCACGTCAAATCAAGCGCTAGAAAAATATATATGGACGCTAATCGAAGCACAGTCAATACTCCAGTACGTGTCGTTCGATCTGCGATTTCTGATATCATAAAAAGTGTTGGCACATAACAGCACTGCATTCATGCTGATTATCAATAAGTAATCGATGTGGCCCAAGTCATTTCATCTGTTATCGGGTCTAGTTTACGTTCTTTGTTTTCTTTGTATCGAACCGTCCACATATAGCCAGCCATTTACACATAACCAACAGCATATATATATATATATATACATATATATTTATAATGTAGCCCCCAGCTACTTATTTTCCTGGTGTTCCTTTCGACGTTTTCTCCTCTCTTCTGCTTGTTGTGAGCTTCTTTTCGCCCAATCTAAGGTGGCGCCGTAGATAGCATCGCCACTTGGTGCGGACGTCAGTTTCATCCTCCTAGGTTGCTGGATTTATGTCCAATATAGATAGATAGATGGGTGGGTGGATGGACGGACGGACGGACGGACGGACGGACGGACGGACGGACGGACAGGCAGGCAGGCAGGCAGGCAGGCAGGCAGGCAGGCAGGCAGACAGACAGACAGACAGACAGACAGACAGACAGACAGACAGACAGACAGATAGATAGATAGATAGATAGATAGATAGATAGATAGATAGATAGATAGATAGATAGATAGATAGATAGATACATGTTTGAAAATTAGGTCAACACGATTGCCTATGGGCAGCAATTAAATAAATAAATATAAGTAAATATCAGGCACTTGTAAGACTTATCTTACGCTCTCGAATCACTTGGTCTGGAAATTAAAGTTATCATCTAGCTGCGAACGGGAATCACACAGCCAAATTAGCACTCATATTCTTTCATGATTCCCTTTCGCAGCTAGGTAACAGTGCCGTTTGGGTGGTCCCTGGTTCGATCTCCCGGTCAGCCAATCATTTATATTTCTGTTCTGTTGTCTTGTGTCCACCATCTTTCTGTCTTATGAGTGCCATCTAGTTACTTATACTTATTTACTTATTCATCTACTACACACAAGCCTCGGATTAACTATATCATTATCATCTGTACCAAGAAAACTTCAGAAGATCACTAATACTTACCAACAAAGGAAGAGCGTTCAGCGCAGCAGACGACACAGAGAAACAAAAAACCAAACGACATAATTCTACGGACACATTCAGCTCGTTGTACTTGGCATGGATTTGAGAACTTGTATGGCTGCCTCCAGAAACTGTGGAAAGATGCAATCTCCCTGCTCTATATTTCGTCAGTGCAGCGTCTTTCATACTTTTCAGGATCAAAAGTGTGTCCAGTGTGCTGATTAACCCCATGACGGTCGATAGAAGTGGTGCTATTATAAAGAAGACAGCGAATCCGACACTGACATTTGCAGGCAAAAACTTGCAAACTTCGTCCTCGTAATAATGAAATATGTCTGTACCTCCGGCGACTGGGACGAGTCCAATAACTGCCGACACAAGCCAGGAAACACATACAGATATCTTTATTCCTTTCGACGACATGAACATTTGACCTTTAGGTGACGTCCGGAGTGAAGCCATCCAATACACGTTAATGACGAGCAGTACCATCAGATGGGAGGACCGCAGCGTGATCGACAACCACGTGTAGCACGTGCACAGATGTTTGCTCCAGTAGATGTCGCCTAGCCTGAGTACTGCTGGCACCGGAAGAAGTAGCCCCGAGTTGATCGTCATGGTAACAAAAATTGATATGAAGGCCACGTCACAGCTGTGGTACAGAGGTCTGTAATGAAGTATAATTAACACGCCCACGATGTCCGTGAAGAATGCGATTGGGGAAATGATGATCCAAGCCAGGGCTATCCCAAAACTAGGCATGTTTTCCCTCCACTGGCAAAACTGGGCTGTTGTTTCCACTTGGACTACATTGATAGAAAATTATTGCGCGATTTTTCTATAGCTGATAACTCACCTCTAACTACATCAAAGCCCCTGGTATTTGTGTGTAAATAAACAAACGAATTTATGTTCGTTAGCTGACTATATGTACTTTCACGGTTCATTCTCACAGCGAGGTGACTGCGCCTTGTGGATGGTCACTGATTCTATTCCCAGTAAATCTGTCACTGTTAACTTTTGTTTCGTCTACTGTCCTCCTTCATTCTGTCTTAAAGTACGTGATATTTACCTATACATGTTTATTTATCTACTACTTACAGGTCTGGGGTTTCTTTGTCTTTATGTCAGTGGTCATTTTAGACAGTTCTTTGAACGTTCAGTGGTTCTTTATCTCAACCTGAAGTTTCAGGTAACAATGGCACAGAACACCATAAAACGTGTGTACAACCGATGAGTTGTTCGTGGTATGTCGAAGCTCTTGTTGTTATTGGATGTAGTCGATGGTGGTAGGCCTCTGATAACTTTCTTTGTTCAGGCATTTTTCCAGGTACAAGCCGGCCTGAAAGAAAAAAAAAAAAGTAAAAAAACTCGTCAAAATAGAATGTGACTGGACATACACTATGATTAGAATGTTAGTCCATTGTACCTCTTGTGTGGGACCCAAAGATGCAGCAATAGAGAATGCAGTCAGCGACCCATAGCTTGACTGCTTGCATCAGAGTCAGCGAACCAGAGCTGACTAAGACTCTACTCCACCTCCACGTGGTGGTCCTGGAAACAGTCTGCATCACTGCAGTCTGGCTGAGAGAGTAGGGATCGCAGAGGGAAGGCAAACCCGGTCCCAAAAAACTGCCGTGCTGAAGTCGGATGTGTCGACCGAAAGGTGCAGATATCACAGCTCCGGCGTAAACAGACACAACGCAACCAACGTCCTTTTCAGGACGAACGAGGAAGAAGAAGAAGAAGTACCTCTTGTGTAACACATTCAGCTTGTATCTCACTTACCTTTCTTTATTCACGTTTTCTGGGAGCCGCGCTGGTGTAATGGCTACGACGTTGTACTGGCGACCAGGTGTTCATGGTTCAAACCCGGCCGTCGGCGTTTGAAGAAAAGCACGGCGCCACCACCTGAGGAAACGTGCGACAAAGCCCACGTTCTTGCGGCTGAGGTTTCTGTAACAATTTGTCTTACACGATGAGGTTTCTGTAACAATTTATCTGTAACAATTTGTCTTACACGATGAGGTTTCTGTAACAATTTGTCTTACACGATGAGGTTTCTATAACAATTTGTCTTACACGATGAGGTTTCTATAACAATTTGTCTTACACGATGAGGTTTCTGTAACAATTTGTCTTACACGATGAGGTTTCTATAACAATTTGTCTTACACGATGAGGTTTCTGTAAAAATTTGTCTTACACGATGAGGTTTCTGTAACAATTTGTCTTACACGATGAGGTTTCTGTAACAATTTGTCTTACACGATGAGGTTTCTATAACAATTTGTCTTACACGATGAGGTTTCTGTAACAATTTGTCTTACACGATGAGGTTTCTGTAACAATTTGTCTTACACGATGAGGTTTCTGTAACAATTTGTCTTACACGATGAGGTTTCTGTAACAATTTGTCTTACACGATGAGGTTTCTGTAACAATTTTTCTTACACGATGAGGTTTCTGTAACAATTTGTCTTACACGATGAGGTTTCTGTAACAATTTGTCTTACACGATGAGGTTTCTATAACAATTTGTCTTACACGATGAGGTTTCTGTAACAATTTGTCTTACACGATGAGGTTTCTGTAACAATTTGTCTTACACGATGAGGTTTCTGTAACAATTTGTCTTACACGATGAGGTTTCTGTAACAATTTGCCTTACACGATCAGGTTTCTATAACAATTTGTCTTACACGATGAGGTTTCTGTAACAATTTGTCTTACACGATCAGGTTTCTGTAACAATTTGTCTTACACGATGAGGTTTCTATAACAATTTGTCTTACACGATGAGGTTTCTGTAACAATTTGTCTTACACGATGAGGCTGCTAGTCCCGTGCACAACCTCATAATAGTCGCCTTTTACGACATGCCCTGGTAAGCAGTAAATTAATATTAGACAAACATAAAGGTATGTTTTCAGGCACTCGTAAGAAATAAAGAAGTAGAACACTTGGACAACAGATGCTTTGCTGGCTATTTATCAGTACGAAACACACAAGATAACACCGGAAGTATACAGTGGGCAACTCAGCCCTTAAATGACGCAATCACTTCTGTTGTTCTCCTATTAACAGTATGTGTCAGTCCAAACAAGACAAAGACCTTGATACTGGGTCCAGTAAATAGTAGAAGACTTAAGGACATTAGTATAGAACAGAGGGTAGGTTTCTGGTATTGTATAAACATAAATAACACATAAGGAAGGGAAACCCGAGGCCTGTAAACAGTAAATTAATATTAGACAAACATAAAGGTATGTTTTCAGGCACTCGTAAGAAATAAAGAAGTAGAACACTTGGACAACAGAAAAACAACAGACGTGAGTGGCTTACCCAGGGTTCGAACCCCGTACCTTCCGTACGACAACTCCGCCTAGCTATCAAGCGAATCACACTGACCCCACGGCCAGCTAGGCATCCCCAAAAAAAGATGCTTTGCTGGCTATTTATCAGTACGAAACACACAAGATAACACCGGAAGTATACAGTGGGCCACTCAGCCCTTAAATGACGCAATCACTTCTGTTGTTCTCCTATTAACAGTATGTGTCAGTCCAAACAAGACAAAGACCTTGATACTGGGTCCAGTAAATAGTAGAAGACTTAAGGACATTAGTATAGAACAGAGGGTAGGTTTCTGGTATTGTATAAACATAAATAACACATAAGGAAGGGAAACCCGAGGCCTGTAAACAGTAAATTAATATTAGACAAACATAAAGGTATGTTTTCAGGCACTCGTAAGAAATAAAGAAGTAGAACACTTGGACAACAGAAAAACAACAGACGTGAGTGGCTTACCCAGGGTTCGAACCCCGTACCTTCCGTACGACAACTCCGCCTAGCTATCAAGCGAATCACACTGACCCCACGGCCAGCTAGGCATCCCCAAAAAAAGATGCTTTGCTGGCTATTTATCAGTACGAAACACACAAGATAACACCGGAAGTATACAGTGGGCAACTCAGCCCTTAAATGACGCAATCACTTCTGTTGTTCTCCTATTAACAGTATGTGTCAGTCCAAACAAGACAAAGACCTTGATACTGGGTCCAGTAAATAGTTGAAAGTTTGAGCGCCCAGCGGGTACTCTCTAACCCATAAAGATTCGCGAGTCTCTCGAATTTTTCTAGGTAGCTGTCAATTTTTTTCGTTAGGGCTAGGAAAAGATTCTAAAGAAAACGACATAGCAGTTAATTGGGCAGATTGAGTACTGGAGAGGTCCATTGATTGAGACTGGGGCGAAGACGGCTCTCCGTTAGTCGAAGTAGAGATGCCCCGACTCTCTAGAGCCTTAAGCGCCAGTTGATGCTGTCTTTCCTTGTCTCTCTCTCTCTCTCTGCGAGTTTCCATCTCTGCTTCAATTTTCTTCTGTTCCAAAAGACGTTCTTCCGCTTCTTTCTTATCTGCCCTCTCCTGGGCTTCTCTCCTCTCTGTTCTTTCTTTCTCTTCCTTCCTCTCAGCTTCTGCTCTCTGTTGCTCCGCCTTCCTCTCAGCTTCGGCTCTCTGTTGCTCCGCGTCATATATTTCCAATTCCTGGTTAATAAACGCGTTTGCAGCTTCTGCATCTAATCCTGCCTCTTTCGCTTCCAGCCTCAAGATGGACCTCATCTTTATCCTCTCTGCCATTGTTAAAGAATAAGATGAAGTATGCTTAGAGAACTAGTAAGAAGAAACGCGAAAGGGAGGAACTCTGAACCGCTACGAGAAAAAAACACAAGTACAAATTACCTGTGTTACCTCCTACCTGTACTGTGCAAACTTATCGCTGCTATTATCTGGCAATTAAGGCTCTAAACGCAAGCGACTATGCCACTAAATGGTAAGTTACACTGGAAAAGAATCTACTTTTACTAACAGTCGAGAAAAATTTATATTAAAACAATTTAAAAGAAAAAAAATTTTCCCTAAATTTTTAATCTCTGACAACAAACTCCGTCCCTAAAGTCAATTATTGAGATGAGACGTTGTTAACTTAATTTTTAAAAAATCAGAACAATCCGTCTTTAGCTAAGCTCAACTCTTTTTGACTTCAAAAACCTTAGTGACTGTAAAACAATCACGCAATCCCAGCAACTTTTATAAAGAAAGAAATATAATTATCTCCGCCAGAGGATAATTAAAATAGCAAATATATTTGTTTGTCTGTACTTTCTACTGCTGTGGAGAGAAAACAACCTGTAAATATGCTGTGTGGACAACCCAAATACTTAAAGAACGTTTGTCTAGGGGTGTAATTATTTATTTATTTCCCTAATTCACAAAGACAAATCATTCACACTCTACCTAGTTAGACCCAAACTAAATCAGACTCAAAATATCTTTAACCCGGCTATGCGATTGCCTCAAATGTAGCTCAAGATCCCAGAACCAGCCCACAAATATGTGTGCATCAAATGTATCTCAAAATTATCCCAGACGAGCCGGCCAAATATTGTCGTAAATTTATTTTGAGAGAAAAGAGTCGTAGAAATAGTGGTCCGGTTTAGAGTGGAAAATGATGAGGGAAAGCTCAGTGATAGAAATGTAGAGATTTAATAGTTACTTCACAGCGTGCTGGAGGAGAGTAAAGACAGACTTATTTACGACAAATCGTGTCTCTCAATCTTCTCTTTCACTCTCCTGGTCAAACAATTATTTGCCAGTTTTCCAGACTCGCATCTGCGCGCACACCGATTCGGTGTTTTCAAACACACACACGACGTTGATACAAACTATATTAAACGAATAGGGGAAAAGTTGGGCTTTGGGTATATCCAACACACAGAACTAAATGAGTTTAGGTGATTTTATTCACTTTAAACATCAATTACTAAAAATATCAGATATTACATAAATTATCATAAGTACACAAATGCAAATAACAAGTTTGGGAGGGGGTGAAGAAGATTGGTATCGACTAAGCCCTTCCCGCTCATTAGACAAAGACAAACCCAGTCCAGAGATAGATAATATCAGGAACACGGGTACGTTAACCTAACAGTAAAGTTAATTACTCTGAAAGAGGTGTTACCAAGTTAGGTATAAGTGATAGAAAAAAAAACCTGTTCTTCCCAGCTGTTCTTCCCTTTACTAAGCAAATGGAAAGGAGGTGGTTTTAAACAGAGTTAACAAATTATCAACTATCCCACTTAAAGGAACAATGTAGGGTATACAGAAAAGATATATGTTACCAGGTAAGCAAGTTAACAAAATGGTCACACAAAGAATTAATTTCCTGTCATTCATACACGCGCTAGCAAAGGCCTTCACTCATCTTGCTCTCACTTACCGATTGTGAAAAAATCTTGCACTCCATAGAATAACACAACAGCAGTTACACCTCAACTAAATGTATGAGTGTTTGTTCAAGTTCTAGCCCCAGATTATCGGGTAGGCGGTCAGCACATAAAAGGATCCCGTAATCGCTGGAAAATGAATCTGTAGTTGTGTCTCT
The DNA here is from genome assembly GCA_024509875.1 of Oreohelix idahoensis. Lineage (NCBI taxonomy): Eukaryota > Metazoa > Mollusca > Gastropoda > Stylommatophora > Oreohelicidae > Oreohelix > Oreohelix idahoensis. Next base: position 91,458 of record JAMPIV010006389.1, on the reverse strand, counting down.
TTTTCTTAATAACAGTTTCTATGGGAGGGCACGGTCTCTGATACCGGGGTGAGGATGGTGTGGTCTATTTGACTATGCCGCTGATAATAAAATTCTTACGCGTGCTGGTACACTTTATCCGTGAGGTATGGTTTAAGTCCAGTGAGAAAACTAGTCACATCACTGTTCAGGAAATTATGAATTATCTCTCTGTGTCAGTAAACTAACAAAGCTCGGGCCAGTGTTCTTCTTCCCGTTACGACTTAAGTTGTTTGATGGTGCGTTAAATTTGTCTTTGGGTGTGCTTTCTTTGCTATAAGTTAGATAGCGGAATTCCAAACATAGAATCGCCTCAAAGATTAAAAATTTACACAGTCTCAACAAGTTCTGCGTCAGGGGAACTCTACACACTGTTTATGCTTTGCCTTGCTTAGATTGATTTCTTTATTGCTTTCTTAATGCTGGGATCGCACAGGTTACGATCACTCTGTATGAAAGAAAAAAAAGACATGTAATATACCGAAAACAAATAACCTTCTAAAGCGCGATGAATTTCCCGTTAAGCCTATAATACACTCGAGTATTTAATTATGTATTTAATAAACACTGCGCGAATTCTAGTGGTTAAAAACCCACATCTATAAAACTAGGACTTAACTGAATTTATTAATTATAAATTCCTTCGCGACTTTAAAAGTTAATTTAAGCATCTATTATCTTTTGAAATAATATAATAGATAGATCATTATATTTAAAACTGGAACTCTTGAGATGGTTTAATTAAATAGATTTAAATTAACACAAAATCCCTTGAAATAGAATGACTAGACCACTGATCACTTTACACAATATATATTTTACCGCTTTGCACAGAATTAGAAATCACTGCAAATATATATAAAATCCAGGGGAAAATCTATAACAAGATTTCAATAAAGCTAGTGCTTCTGTAAAGGTCTGGCCAGCGAGTGATAACGTGTCTAGTTCTACATGGTCTATTTAGCTAAAATGAAATGTAAGTTGAGTGGGACATGATAAACTTGACAACTTATTTGATCTCACGAACTTTTGGGGATCTGACCGCCAAATCAAGAGAAGAAGCCGCCCCCTGGTCTTCGTATCCGCTCGCTGCTGCCCGTTTCGCTTTCCCCCGTTCGCTCGGTTCCTCGATTGACACCGAGACGCGAAATTAGCGGCAAGCAACTGCGTCTCGTATCAGGGAAAACTACTGTCTTTGATAGCGCCGATAGTCTCCCTTAAGATCCCTCGGTCTGTCTCTTTGATCTCGTCGCTGTATCCTACATGAGTCCCGGTGGAATGCGTTCTGGCAAACGAAAAGTTACAACAAATGTTCAGGGGTTCTAATGTTATGAAAGCTAAAAGTCCCTTTAAATCATCCATCATATCAGGGAAAATTCACTAGTCAAACTAGACGTACGTCACAGCACTATGTTACAGAATAGACAGTAACGATAAGAACACAATTCCTACTAAATGCTATCCAGTAAAGTAAACAATATTTAAACATAATTTAGATGATACAAATTTTCCTGTAACAAAGAAAAATATTTCTCTCTCTGTCATACGTGGCCACACATTCGCTTCTTACCTACTCTTGGTGAAAAAAAAATCTCTTGGACATGCAATTCTGAATAGATATATTCCAGTGGTTTAATCTTCCAAATTGGGCACAACTCCCTCCTCAGATAATTAATTTTTATAAGGGGGACGCCTAATTTGGTGGTTGATTCCTGTATTTAAAAATGTCACCTTGAATAGTTAATGTAGAAAAACGAGATCTGGTGTTCACAGTAAACCGTAGAAAATACTCCCAGTATAGGGAAACATCTGGTTGCTAAAACTGTTAGTTATTGTTAATTGATAATGATGGTAACTCCTATCGGCTGTCTCTGTAGTGAGTGCCGATTTTGAAACAGCGTAACTTGCTGAATAAATCCGCTGATACGACTGTCAAAAGTTAGATAGTGATGTGATTGGTATTACGCCCCAGTGGCTGATAAAATTGCAAAAAAATATATCTGGGTATTTGTAAGTCCAGTTAAATTTATTGTTTAAAAAAAAATGTTATGTGTCTATTTGGCCACTCCGGTTCACAAATGAACTTGGGGACGTGTAAGCCAAGAATAAGACCACATTAATTACTCAGTAAATGAAGAAATGCACCAAATTAGACCGCTGGTCGCCGTTTGATCAGGTCTGTGAGAAATAGAGAAACATTATGAAAAAATGCTACTAATATACCTATATATACACGGAAGGGGACGAGACGATCTCTCATCCTCTATGTCAGTCCTGATTAAAGTTAAAAAGCACACGGTGTCTTTAGCTATTCTATCGAACGTTGCTTAGCGGGTGCAGGTTTGGTTGAGGCATGCAGCCTTTTCCCCTCCTGTCCGGTCAACGGTCAGCGCACAATGTCAATTATGATTTAATTATCCCTGTGCGCACTTAACAAATATCGCCTGTCATTAATAACTATTAGATGTCGGCGTCTGTTGGTTTAGTCGTATGATATTTAACACTAGTCACATATAATTTCACAAATGAAATAAATGCGAATTCTTTTCTGTCACTTATCAGTCACGACTGGTGTATTAATTCGTCAGCTAAACTATATCTTCTGGTGATAAAGCGGGTGATGGAATTGCATTAAGCTGAACAACTGGTAAGAAATATCTACGCGTTATTTTATTTCACTAGTTTTAACGCTAGGAAATCACAATGAATTATAATGGTAACACTTAACACATTTTAACACTTAAGCACGTATTTCTATTACCAGAAAAAATCAGAATGAAATCCCCACGAAACTATTAACACATCTATTCACAATGGTTCTAGACTACGTGTTTAGACTCTCCGAAAAATTATGAGCGACACTGATAACAGATTTGAGGAGCCACAGTTTATATATATCATGTTATTATGATCTCTAGAGGTTGTTAATTTTTACACTCTTAGCACATAGCAGAAATCGGGAGACTACGTTTTCCCCGATAAAAGGTTTCCACGGTCGCTCTGTTCGGCGTTGCTAACCAACAACAGAGGCTTAAACCGTGTAACGGGCTTCCTTCCGAGATTTTCCCCGCCTCTCGAGATCAAAGCGTTATCTCTCCTTGTATGTACGAACATCAAAGTTTTCTAGGGAATTTGTTTTAGCCCGTGCGACTACTTCGAAAGAGGTCCGTTGTTTCCACGTGCATCTGTCTGATATCTGATGATTGACAGAACAGCTTGCGTAAGAAACTCAGGTAAACAAACCAGATTTCGCTCCCCGTTAGGACTGGCAGGTCGCGGAGGGTGGTAATTTGTTTGTTTGTTTACGTCCCAAGGAAAAGAGGCGTGGATTAAAGGTAAGTAATGCAGGCTGTCAAATGCTTGACTTTGCTAACGAATCATAGAACGCCATGAAGTCACGAAAGCCTGTCGGATACTGTAGGCTATACTTCCATTATACGTCACAACGACAAAATACATAAAGATTATGATAGGAGATTCTATACAGTGCGATAGAACCGGAGGCAATCTGATCATCAGAAGTGTACTCCCGTCGACCAGGTCTTTACTTTAAAGGGAAAAGGGAGCGGGCCCAATAGGGTTATTCTTCTTCTTCTTCTTCTTCTTCCTCGTTCGCCTTCAAACTTCCACATTTATGACTCTAATAAAGGCAGTAGTCAACTCAAGGTTCCCGACATCTCCAAACAGTTTTTCGTTGACAGAAGTGGGTTGTTGCCATATGCTACTCCGTTCATTACTGTAGGTTGGGCAATACTGCAGGAGGTGTTCGACCGTCTTCGGGCTGGTACCGCAGGTGCAGAGATCTGTTGCACCAATCTTGTATTTGTGGTATAGATGGTATCTCAATAGGGTTATGACTCCCAAGTGTCAGCCTCCTATTGTATTGTACAGCTCATTACCCAAGCAATACCTTGATCTATGCATACTCAAAATGATCAGCAACAAACGCAACAGAAGATGGAGGTGCAGGTGTGATTCTGCGCTTAAGCACTGGTACACTTCTTCTTTCGTTCGCTTGAAATATATTGTCTATATCTGCAATGTTGTTTCTTGTATAAACTTCACTGTCTTTTGTAGTTCATACAGAGGTCCATATAGTTTTGCTTCCAGTGTTGTTTCTCTGGGCCAGTGGGTTTGCCTCAATATATCATATTCGGGGCAATCTTGAAGTACGTGCTCCGCAGTCTGGGGTGCCTGTCCACATGTACACATGGCTGAATTGCCAATCTTGAATTTTGTATACATGTGGCTGCGGAGGCGGTTGTGTCCTGTTCTGAGGCGCAGAATGACTATTTGTTCTGATCTGTTCATAGCTTGGTAGTCATCCTGCGTTGATGTTGGTGGCTTTCTGATAGATTTGATCATCTTTTTCTTCTGATGGTACGTAACTGGTACATCCGGTTGCTCGTCTGCAGCACCTTCTTTAGCCAGTCTGTCTGCTCTCTCGTTTCCTGGTATTCCACAATGAGACGGTATCCACTGCATGGCGACCCTGCGCTGGTTGCACAGTTCAGAAAGTAGGGCTTGTATACCTGGCAATTTTCTGGACTGAAGTGCTTGGAGTGCTGATCTTTCATCTGTCAGGAATACCACAGGTTGTGGACCGAGATTGGTGTTCAGTAGTTTCTCAGTTGCCACCTTGATTGCCTGGACTTCTGCATCATAGTTGTTACAGAATTTCCCCGTTGGTACTCTGACCGTATCCCTAGTGTTGTTTGGGTATTCTATGTACACTCCTGCTCCTCCATTCTTTACTGCATTCTGTGCTGACCCATCCGTGTATACTCGGACCCAGAGGTCCTGTGGGTATTCATCATCCAGGAAACTGAGAGTGACTGTCCTACGTTGCACGCTGTTCTGTTCATCCCTGTCGAATATTCCTTTCACTTTCGTGTGGATGTGTACTGGTAGTCCATGCTCCTCTCTCCAAGGGGTTTGTTCTGGCACAGACTTTAGGGGGCTGTTAACTTCAGGCAGGTCTGAGGTTTGTCTACGAAATCGTTTGGCCTGGTGGATAAAGCTGCTTCTTTTCAGTCGCCCCATTGCTAGGTTTTGGAATCTGTCCTTCATTGGATGGCTCGGCATACAGAGGAACTTTTCTGCCTGTGTTAGCACTTTTGTGTCTCTGCGTTCTTTCAGTGCTTGTATCCTCCCCATTTTCTCCATCTCCACTATAGGCGTCGATTTCATTGCCCCCGTGATGACCCTAAGCGCCTGGTTTTGCACCTTATCTAGCTCTTGTAATGTGGTGTTTGATGCTGGACACCATGCAGCTGACCCATATTCCAGGTGTGGTCGTATGCCCTGCTGGTAAACTTTACTAAGTATTTTCCCGCTGGCTCCCCATGTGGTTCCACTTAGTTTTCTCTGGATGGCTAGCTTCCTCCTGGCCTTTGTTGCTGCCTTGTTGATGTGCTGTTTCCACGTCAGCCTATCATCGAATGTAACTCCGAGATAGGTGGGTTGTTTATCTTCTCTCAGGAGCTCTTCGTTTATCTTGATGCACTGGTACACAAAATAAGGTGTCAGTGACAACAGGAAAATTCTCAAGTAACTTCAGAGCAGAAGCCGAAGCCTTAACAACTGCAGCAGAGGTTCTAATGGCAGAGGCAAGCACGGAAAGACAAGAAGCTTTCTTCAGAGACGCACTGTCAGTAGTTGCATCGCTGTGGAGCCAGAAAAATGCAGACCTGGATGTCTTAAGAGTAGTGCTTCACAACCGATGTCAACGATTAAAAATAAATGTGATACAATGGATCCCATCTCACTGTAGCATCTCCGGCATTGAAGAGACTGACAGATTGGCAAAGGAATGTGTAAAGCTACCTCAACCTGATACAAGAGTAACTTTCTAAGAGATAAAGAATTTCATCAGAACCAAATACAGAAACAAATGGTATGCAGTGCATTCAGGACACATACAAAATGATGTGTGTTACGAGCTCAGCAGAAGAGAACAAGTGATAATCTTCAGACTTCACACAAGCCACAACAGATTGGGATATCATCTATTTAACAAGCTAAAGATAGGAACTACCTACTGATGAGTGTAAATGTGGTACCGATAAAATGACTGCTGAACATCTGCTTCAAAGATACTCAACATCTGCTTCAAAGATGCCCAACATCTGTTTCAAAGATGCCCAACATACGAGGAGCATAGAAAGCATATATGGCCATCACCAGTACCATTTTTTGGAAAATCTCCATAGAGATGTAAATAGCCTGAAGTTGACCGCTGCTTTCTTTGAAAATATTCAAGCTGACGTCTGAGAGTGTAGGAAGAAGAAAAGGCTCTTGTTGCACTACTTGACTGGTTATTGGTATCAATTCCACTTTAGTGATCTTGTCATACCACTTCAATCTTAAATATTCTACGCATGAATCTATTTATGAAAGTCTCTACATTTCACTTTGACGGCATTCAAATGCACACACAAAAAACTGGCCCAAAGCTAAGCTAAATAGACCGGTAGTGGCAATAACTGTACACCATAGGTTGTGAAAACTAAACATAAACGCCCACCCAAAACAACAGAACAAGAACACAAAGCTGTCACCAGGAACAAGGAAAAAGAAGAAAAATAAAGTAAAGATAGTTCCCATAGCAGATACTGCCGTAGGGGAGTGAAGTGTTAGAGACTTCACTATACTAGGTCCAACATCGAGAGGTGGGGTGACCAGTTCCCTTCCTCGCTGCCTTTTCCTTCCCTAACTCAAAAGAAAAGTCAGATACCCTTTACAGCTGGGTAGATTAGAGTCCGTCGTCACTGTGAATTGAACCCGGCACCTATGCCGCCAGAGACCATCGCTCTAACATCTCTGTAAATCGGACAAGAAGGAGGTGTAATAAATAAAACTCCACGAACAGCTACAGTCCAGGGAAGACAGTCAGCATACTTGGTAGGGAAACTTGACAGACAACTGCTGCTCATAGACTAGGCCATTAGTCGCCTGAGCCTACTTAAACATGTTACAATCACAACATGGGGAGCAGAAAGATGAAATCTCAAACAGTTGAACCTGGGATGTCTCCAATCAGTCGTTGATATTAACCTACCACTGCAGTCAGCAACAAGTAATAACCACACAAGCAGAACTGGATACAATAACTGGATACAATAACTGGATACAATAACTGGATAATTCCTGCCTGTGTCAATGCAAAGAAATTACCTATGGACCTACGACGTAAGCGTGCTGTTTTGTAATAAACAGAGCGCTAAGTGGAATGAGACCCGCACAGACACCTGGTTAAAAAAAAACGACGGCAGAACAACACTACCTCCCTCAGACATGGTAAATAGCTGAAAAATATCTAGTCCTTCATCCCGAAAAGGAGTAAAACTGACTATAATTTGAAGAAAAGAAAAAGTCACACTCACGGATAATTCACTAAGAAGAGACAATAAACCCAACAATACTAAAGACAGTTACTTTAGAGACTATGGGCAGCTACCATTACACTGCAGGAAATGCTTACAAAGATAGTTTTACCTTTTAGATCATCATACATGCTGGACTTGAGGAATATGTGGCACAATAATATATGAACAATGTGGACAATCCTATACTAATGGTGCATGGAACCACGACTGTAGCTTGTCCTTGTGCAGGAAACCGTCTTTCACACACTCCTGCAGCGTTAGTTTCTGTTACATTGCATTTGATATGATACGGTTGCTAGTCTCATACAGCGTTAGTTTCTGTTACATTGTATTTGATATGATACGGTTGCTAGTCACATACAGCGTTAGTTTCTGTTACATTGTATTTGACATAAGGTTGCTAGTCTCATACAGCGTTAGTTTCTGTTACATTGTATTTGACAAGATAAGGTTGCTAGTCTCATACAGCGTTAGTTTCTGTTACGTTGTATTTGACATGATAAGGTTGCTAGTCTCATACAGCGTTAGTTTCTGCTACATTGTATTTGACATGAAACGATTGCTAGTCTCATACAGCGTTAGTTTCTGTTACATTGTATTTGACATAAGGTTGCTAGTCTCATACAGCGTTAGTTTCTGTTACATTGTATTTGACATAAGGTTGCTAGTCTCATACAGCGTTAGTTTCTGTTACATTGTATTTGACATGATACGGTTGCTAATCTCATACAGCGTTAGTTTCTGTTACATTGTATTTGACATGATAAGGTTGCTAGTCCCATACCAAACCTCATGTTAGTCGTCCTGTAGGAAATACCAGAAGGTACAGTTGTCATATTCTTTCTATGTCTCATCAGAAACACCCCCCCCCCCCTCCCTGAGGGCGGCCCGGGCTCTGTACTATTTACCAAGCAGAAATTATTGTAATAAACACCGCCTTTACATCAATACTCAGCAAGTTTAAAGATGACATTTATCAGCGTTCAGATTATTTTTTTTTCTTCGAGTGGATTTGGCCGTTTTGTGGCGAAGCACGTCCTTTCTACCTAGACTTAGGCCTGTGGGTTTTTTTTTCCACAGCGCAATTTGCCATTAAAAAAAAAATATTGAACTCTGACATTGTAGTCTTAACTGATTCAAAATCACACTGCAGGCATTGGAGGATTACCTCCAAACTGAAAAAAAAAATACTGCTTGCTAAAATGACTGACAGTCTGCTAATAACAAACAAAGTAACTTTAAAGTGAATATCATGACAGACAGGCATACCAGGCAATGACATAGCGGATAGTAAAGATCAACTTTCAATGGCAACCAGGCCACACGGATATATTCGACAATGACAAAAAGGCAGACCAGCCAACCAGCGACAAACAAACGCTTCAGCCCATATGCAGACAACAAAATAAACATTTAAACAAACTAAACTCCTGACATGAGCCTATCTGCCGCAGCTGTACCTACTCAGACCAGACAGTACAGCATGTGCTGCTCACTTGCCCAGGACTCTCCACAGAAGGAACAAAGCTATTGCCGGGCTCCCCAACAATCACAAACACTAGATAAGGCAGCACCCAACAGCTACAGAACACATGTATGCCTGCAGTTCTTTACTCTATTTGCTTTTTTGGTCTCTCCCTATTTCTTTTACCATGTGGATTCCAGAACAGGGTGTGCCTTAAAATGCCTTTTTGTACATTTAGCTCCCCTAGGAGCATCAGTCATCAACAGATGTATGCCAAGTCCCTTCTATTACGTGTCGTCTGCTCAAGGTCTTTGCATGTCGTCCTGGTAATTTTCGTTTTATGTCTCCAGTTCTCTTCTTCTGTATTTTTCTGCCTGTCTCTGTTTCTCTTACCCTGTGTAATCTAAATCAAGGACTGCCTTGTAATACTAACATCAGATTTCCTCTTTATGTATCCCATCCATCGGCACTGTCGTCTTCTCATGTATTATTCCATTCGTACTTGTCTGATTCTTAATCCTATCACGTTGAGTTTCTCATGCATAGCACAAACACCAAATTAAGATTATACAAGAGTTGCGTACTTTCTGTTCTTCTGTGAGACGCGGAATGCTGGAGAGTAGTAGAAAAAGATATGTCCAAAATGTCCTCTTTCCACACTACCTGCATAAAGAATATTCTTCGAATTTTTTGACCTTTCAATATCACCAACCAGGAACTGCTTACTCGGTACATTCAAAAAGATATGCACACCATCATTGCAAGCAGACGTTGGAATTCGGTTGGCCATGTCCTCAGAAGAGACCCCGGCACCATCTCAAGAACTGCTATGCTATGGACATCAGAATGAAGGCGACAGAGAGGCAGACCAAAAATAACCCAGCGAACAACTATGTAGGCCGAGGTGCAAATCATGAATCAGTTGGAACACTGCACTAAAGGTGGTTACCAACAAAGCACAGTGGAGACAGTATGTTTCTGCCCCTACAAGACGCCAACAGGCGTGATGGCCACTGACTGATTTGCCAGTCAAAGGCTAAGGATGCAAGAAGAAAAAATAAAAATAGCTTGTACTTCAATCTTCGAACAATTCAGTATCAATTTTTCTGTAAAAGTTCTAATTTAACAAAAAATGTGTTATTGATACATTTCAGAGCTCCCGCCCAAGACAACGTCGACGCGACCGCACCGCCCAAGAGACGACTATATATATATATATATATATATATATATATATATATATATATATATATATATATATATATATATATATATATATATATATATATATATATATATATATATATATATATATATATATATATATATATAGGCTTACCATACGTCCCGGTTTGACCGGGACTGTCCCGGTTTGAAGGTATGGTCCCGGCCAGTTTGTCCCGGTTATTTGGAAAACCATTAAATCGTATTTTTTTTCACAAGAACACTGTCCTGTGTTGATAAAACAGTTCTTTGATAATGATTGTGGTGAAATGTATTTGTGGTTTGCGCAAGGGCAACTCACATTGTTTAACAAATCTACCTTGATTATGGAAAGTACAAAAGCAAGTGCAACTGATATTGTCAGTGAACTTAGAAAATTGAAAAAAAAATCTTGAGGAAAGGCGTGATAATAAATGTATACCTCAAGAAGCAAAAAAAGCTTTTTAGAATACTGGAAAATAATGGAAGTATTAATATTAATACAATCCTACAAGAGTTTACACAATTTTATGACCGATGTCTTTCTTACATTGAGCTATGGGAAAACAGTTTTGGTGGAGCAGAATCTTTTATTTGGATAAACAACAATGAATTAACATGGTCTGAAATTGAAGCATCAGGTGAAAAAATTAATGAAACTCTTGCAAATAGTGCAATAAACTTGGATGAACTTTTTGATGAAATGGTGATTGAAAAAGGTTTTTGGTCTGCAAACTATGACATTTGGAAAAATACAAGTTGCCACTTTCTCATGTCGGCAGTTGTTCATGTTATTTTGAATTGAAAACAATATATATCCTAATTATAACCCATCAGAGGTTGAACGGGATATTTTTTTTTTTCATTAATTAAAAAAAAAAAAGTTGCGAAGAAAAATGGACACAACTATTCAGTCATTTCAAAGAAAAGAACATTTCATTGCCCAATCTTGTCCAAATTATAGAATACATTTTCAGCCTGCCAGGCACATCTGCACCTGTTGAAAGGATATTCTCAATAATGAATAACATATGGTCTGAAGAAAGAGGTAGAATGGCTGAATCAACTGTAAAAGCTTTATTGCGCTGCAAAGTTAATTGTGAACTAAATTGTAGTGAATTTTTCGACGGGATTAAAAATAACAAAGAATTTTTAAAGAAAGTTTACGCTAGTGATAAATATAAATAACTTTTTAATAATAAGTTATGTTCAGTTAAGAGTAATTAAAAATTATTACTACATAATTGTTGTTTTTTGTTAACCACTCCATTACTTAGCCTTTTTGAATCATAAGTACTTAGCTGAATATACTTCTTTCTTTCTAAAATCGCATAGAAGGCGCTCACTTTCTGTTTCGAGCAAACTCTCGAAATTGTCCCGGTTTGAGAAAAAAATATTATGGTAAGTCTCTATATATATATATGATTGTTATTAAAATGTTTGCATAGTAATGTGTTAATTATCATTATTATTTTATATACGTATATAATAATACGTTTACGTATATAATGTTATAATTATAAATATATTTAAAATAAAACATTATAGACATTACTACATACAGCGCGTAATAAGATACATATAATAATCGATTATAGTTTTATAACACCATGATAAATTATACGCGATTTTTAATCTCATAAATTATGTGAGGGCAAACAAACGATCACAACCTACTGAAATCTATTTAAATGGGATTTCTGTGATGATATGGCAAGCGGCGGAAGTTTGATGCGGCCATATTTACTCCGTCTCATCTCGCGGCTTCGGAAGCATTCCAGGTGCATACTTTCAGTTCAATGGCAGTAATATTGTAATATTTCCGTATTTGATTGCTTCACATATTGTGTATGTTATGTGTAGCATTCTCACTGAACAGGCAATCTTTCGCAGTAACTGATTTTTATGTTTTCTTCCAAAATCCACAATCATACAACATATCTTTCCTCATTTACATTTCCAGAGATTAGGTTTTTACTGTTCTTAATTTTTTATTTTTTTATTTTTTAAAGCCTATTAATGCTCGTGACACGCTTTTCTGTTATTTCTGTAATGCACCTTATGACGTTTTCTATGCGAATTCTGGACAAACTAAATGTATTAACCTGCTGTAATTTTGTTTCTGTACGATTAGTTGTAAACCAATCTTTATTACACAAAAGTAGAATCCTAGACTGCAATTTTTTTATATTTTTTTTTTTGCAATGGTCAGAGTTCTTCCTGCACCTTAAACAGAAGTCTGTCTTTCACCATCACAGGTATTGGTAATTTGTCAACTCTTTTCTCACGCCCGGGAGATGTACCTACAGCCGACGAAACCGCCACAAAAGCAAGCTTAAAGAGGGAAATTGGCTGTGTGAACATTTCGGTCAAAAACTGCAAAGTGTCCCATTGTTGATAATGTGGAAACATTCGTTGCAAATATTCATTGTCCTTCAATGATGACACGTCAGAGTTTGTCAGGTATAGGTTGTCTTTAAAGTAACGAGCCAGTGCTATATTGTTTGTCATTAGTGCCATACAGAGAGGTGAAACTGGGAAGATTTCCTCGGATATAAGGACCCTCTTCAGCACTTGGTTCGATCTGACATCGGCAGGTCCTAATCCACAGCCAATCAGTTTGGGAACTATGTAGGTCTGCTCAAAAAGGATAATTCTGTGAAGAACAGCTGGTTCTAGATGAGATGAACTGGCACCTCTATCTAGAAGCGAGGCCAAGGTCGGTGTGATGTCGCGTCCAAGGAAAGGGTTCTCTGGAATGAAATAAAGCGCTGTTTCTGCAGCGTGTGTTTTCCTGACAATGTTGACATCTGCTCCTGAATTTAGCAGTAATAATATTGTATTTTTCGTGCACTTTCTACATGCAATCATCAAGGGCGAGAATCCATCATAGGTTTGCCGGTTAACATCACTTCCGGCACAAATCAAAGCTGTGATAATTCGTTCATCAGGACTTGAGGATGCAATCAGTGCATGTAGTAAAGCGGTGTACCCATCTACATCTTGGATATTCACATCAGCACCATGGTCTATCAGCTCTGCCGTAACGCTCAGATTGCCGCATGCCACAGCGCACATCACCGATGTTAACCCTTGATGGTTTTGTACATTGAGAACATCCTTCTTGTCTTTGGTAAATTGAAGCAGAAAAAGAGCATTTGGACAACAATTTCTAACAAAGCCAGGCATGAAAGCAGTGTTATCATCTTTGTCATAGTCACCATAAGAAGGAACCTGGCCTGTATGCCCTGTTAATCTATAATATCTTTGACCCATTGCACGCATCGTAGTTGATATCCTTTCCTGAACACCTATATTGAATAAACACTTACTGTCTTTGAGAAATTGTATCACAGGTACCATACTGTCAATGCCACCACAACAATCAGATATAGAGTACATAAGAGCCGTATTATCATTGTCATCCTGGTCTAACATATTAGCTCCATGGTCTAACAACATCTGTAGCATGATCATACTTTCTCGTTTAGAAGCTGCTATCATTAATGGTGTTCTATCTTGGAGACTTCTTCCATTGACAGAGGCTCCATTTTCTAGCAGCTCTTGAACAAGCTCCATTGTTGTAGAATCATAACTGTCGCTGTTCTTTAGAATCTCGATCAAGAGTTTACTATTTGTCGCCTGCCGAACATCTGCTCTTTGCCGCCCAGCAAGCTTGCTTAATTTATTTCCCATTCCACTGTGATTATCTGGTGTACAAAAGAATAGAGAAGGTAGTTTTCAGTTAGTAGTTGTAGAAGAGGATGGAAATAATAAAGCTAAAAATACATTAAATGAATCCTCGGAAATAATCTACATAACCAAATCACTCTTTCTCTCGCGTCTGTCAATCAGTGAATAATTGAATCCAATCTATGTATCTATCTATGTATGTCTGTATTTCTGTATGTCTGTATTTCTGTATGTCTGTATGTCTGTATGTCTGTATGTCTGTATGTCTGTATGTATGTATGAATCTATCTATCTATCTATCTATCTATCTATCTATCTATCTATCTATCTATCTATCTATCTATCTATCTATCTATCTATCTATCTATCTATCTATCTATCTATCTATCTATCTATCTATCTATCTATCTATCTATCTATCTATCTATCTATCTATCTATCTAACATTATAGAATGCATAGTCCCACAGACATCATTAAGTGACCACTATCCTATTTGCTGTACCTGGACGAGAAAGGGGTTTAAAGCACCTAAAACGGAACACATCACAGTCCATTACAGGAATTTCAAAATCTTTAACATTCAATTATTCCTACAAGACCTACAAATATCCCCTCTCTCATACGTGTACCAACTTCCGCATCCAGAAGAAGCCATAACATACTGGACACAAACTTTCAACAACGTATTCGACAAACATGTTCCTATAAAGCAGGTTCGGGTCAAAAACATCAGAAAGACCCCATGGATAACCAACGAAATACTATCAACAATGAGAGAGCGGGACGAAGCACATAAGCTCAAAGATTTCAGCAGGTATCGGATGCTTAGAAACAAAGTACAATATCTCATTCGTCAGGAAAAGAAACTACATTTCAGAAAGATGATTCAAGACAAAGCAAACAGCAAAGAAGTCTGGGCAGCCATTAGAACACTAACACACAAATCAAAGTCACTAAACTCTTTACCAAAAAGCTGCTCCCTCACGGCAACTCATTTTAGCAACCACTTCAAAACAGAAATTAGCCTTCTCAAGTCGACACTAAAGCCAATGGACTGCGATATTAGTAAATTGACAGCCTTCTGCAACACTGAACACACCACAACAGATCTAAGACATATTCCTTTTCTAACAGTACATGAAGTTCTCAAATATATCTTGGCATTAAAAAACAACAATTCATCTGGGCTTGATGGTATCAGCAATAAGATTCTACGTTACGCTGCTCCCATCATTTGCGACTCCTTAACCTATGTGTACAACCAATGTATTGCACACAACTACTTCCCCACAGCCTTTAAATCTGCCAAAGTGTACCCCTCTATAAATCTGGCTCAAATAGCGATCCCAACAGCTACAGACCAATATCCCTTCTATCATCTCTTTCAAAACCACTAGAGAAACACATTTACAACACTACATTTCAACACTTAACAACAAACAAACTGCTCATTGATAGCCAGTCAGGTTTCAGACCCAAACATTCCTGTCACACAGCGCTCACCAAAATGGCAGACAACTGGCTGTCGAACATAAATGATGGAAAATTATGTGGTGCTGTTTTTGTCGACTTCAAGAAAGCATTTGACATGATTGACCACACTATCTTGGTTCAAAAGTTGGAAACCCTCAGAATAGGCTCTAATCCACTAAACATCATCAAATCATTCCTGGCAGATCGACAACAGTTAGTGCTTCACAACAACTCGGCATCAGATTTCTCGAAGGTAGTTACAGGAGTACCACAGGGCTCTATTCTTGGGCCCCTACTCTTCGCAATGTTCATCAACGACCTGCCACTACATCTAAAATATTCAACTTGTGACCTCTTTGCAGATGATTGTACTATCTACACTAGTGACAATGACTGCGTGGCACTTGAAATGACTCTTCAAAGCGATGTAGACAATCTAACAAAATGGAGTAATATGAATCGTATGCCAGTAAACACAACAAAAACGAAATCTATGTTGATTACCACCAGACAGAAACTCCTAAGCTGCACCAAAAGATCGCTACAGCTACACGCGGAATCAATACAAATTGAACATGTAACAGAACACAAAGTTCTGGGGATCACGATTGACCAGCACTTAACGTGGAACTCCCATGTACGGAATTTAACCAAACACATAGCACAAAAGACGTACCAGCTAGCCAAAATAAAACACTTCTTAGACGCAGACACTAGACTATTGTTCTACACCTCACATATACAGACACATCTAGATTACTGCTCTACACTATGGGATTGTTGCCCTGCTTCCACCTCGAAGAGACTGCACTCCCTGCAAAAGAGAGCAGTGCGTCTGATCACCGATAATCGCACGACACCACACACAAGGACAGGAAAAGAACACAAAATACTGTCGCTAAAAAAACGTCTTCTCTACAACAAAGCCAAGCTGACTCACACAATTCTATCTAACAATGCCCCGTCGTACCTAAGATCATTGTTTCAAACCAGTAGAAGGGAGGGACCACGATTACATCAGTTACGTCTGCCCAAACCTAGGATCGACCTGTTCAAAAAGAGTCTAGCCTACTCTGGTGCCTACTTATGGAACAGCCTTCCACACCACCTAAAAAGCCTACCTACACAATATTCTTTTAACAAAGCACTTTTCAAACACTTCCTCAACACTGATTATCTACCCCCATAGAAACAGTATTTGCCTGTCAACATCTCATCCATAGGTCAACATTTCTTTTCCTCTTCCGCTCATTTTTGTGTGTGAATAATTTGTTTTATATCCATGTAATATCATTATTATATTCACTTTAAAATATTATTATATAATGTAATGTATGTGTGAATGTACTCACATAATACTGTACTTTAGAAATGTGAGTCGTGAGAATGTACCCGCATACCAAAAATACAGATTAATTGTAGACGGATTGACCGCATGAGTGAGTGTCGGTATACAGAATTTATTTATTTTTATTTATTGTTTTATTTATTTTATTTTATTATTACTTTTTTCCCCCATTTACTAGCTTGTTTGTTTCAAAAAAAAAAAACCCTACTCATTTTTTTATTATTATGCTTGCATACTGTAAATGAATGCTGTTATGGTAACTTTATAATGTTGCATGCCTTTAAATTAATGCTTAAAGCATCATGTGGGAATGAAAGGATATAGTATGCAAGATTAATGAGAGTGGAAGGGCAGAATGTTAGACGGGCCTGCGCGCCCAATTCTTTACCCTTCGAAAATAAAGTTCGTTCGTTCGTTCGTTCGTTCGTTCTATCTATCTATCTATCTATCTATCTATCTATCTATCTATCTATCTATCTATCTATCTATCTATCTATCTATCTATCTATCTATCTATCTATCTATCTATCTATCTATCTATCTATCTATCTATCTATCTATCTATCTATCTATCTATCTATCTATTTATCTATGGTTACAAGTTACGAGACAGGAACGCAATCTTCATTTAAAAAAATTAGAGAAACACAGCTACAAAAGTATATTCAATCATTCATAACCCTCCACTCCCAAAGGAGCATAGGCCTTCAACAAACACATGCCAAGTCCTCTTGTCACGTGCCATCATCTCAAGTTCTTTCCACGTTCTCCTTATCATTTTCACCTCTGTTTCCAGCTCTCTTCTCCGTGTGCTTCTTGGTCTACCTCTGCTTCTCTTGCCCTGGGGATTCCAGAACAAGGACTGCCTTGTAACGCTATCAATGGGTTTCCTCAGTGTGTGTACTATCCATCGCCATCGTCTTCTTCTCATCTCTTGTTCCACTAGCACTTGTCTAGTTCTTGTCATCAGTTCCACGTTGGTAACCTTGTCATACCATTTTAATCCCTCTATTCTACGCAAGCACCCATTTATGAAAGTCTGTAGCTGTTTGGTAGTTGTCTTTGTTGTTCTCCATGTCTCAGAGCCATACAATAGGATTGACTTCACATTTGAGTTGAAGATTCTTATTTTCGTGTTGGATCCGATTTCTCTTGATCTTCATATATTTCCCAATGCAATGAAAGCTCCTCTTGCTTTTTGTATTCTTATTTTGATATCGCTGTCTGTCCCTCCAACTTTGTCTATATGCTGCCAAGATATGTGTATGATTCTACATCTTGTATTGGTGTTTCTTCAAGTTCAATCCTGTTATCATTACCTGCATTTATTCTCATTATCTTTGTCTTTTCCCTGTGTATTTTCAGACCCAATTGCTGTGACCTCTCATCGAGTGTTTTCAATTTGTCCTGCATCTGATTACGGTTATGGGACAGATGAGCTAAGTCATCAGCAAAATCCAGATCATCCAACTGCTTAGTCAGAGTCCACTGGATTCCATTTCTGTTGTGTGTTGTCGATGTTCTCGTAACCCAGCCTATTGCTAGTAAGAAAAGAAATGAACACAAGAGGCATCCCTGTCGCACTCCTATTCTTATCCCAAACGGTTCTGTAAGCTTCATGAAGAACACTGCATGTCATGTCTTCATATGTTTTCTTTATTAAATTAATGATCTCCAGGGGAACTCCATAATGCCTCGTCAATCTTCAAAGTGATTCTCTGTCTACACTGTCAAATGCCCCTTCGTAGTCCACAAATCCGATGTATAGTGGTGAATTCCATTCCAGACTTTGTTCAACCTCTATTCTCAAAGTGGCTATCTGGTCTGCACAGGATCTGTCCCGTCGAAAACCCGCCTGCTTACCTCTCAGTCTCCTGTCTATGGACTCTTTTAATCTCTCAAGGACAATCCTGCCCAATACTTCTCCTGGCACTGAAAGTAACATTATTCCTCTATAATTTGTGCACTCTTGTAAATTTCCCTTCTTAGGCAACTTAACCAGATATCCTTCCTTCCATTCTGCTGGTATCTCTTCCTTTTCCCAGACTTTACCAAGTAATTTATATAACATCTCTGTAGCCGTGACGATATCTGCTTTGATGGCCTCTACTGGAATGCCATCAGGTCCGGACGCTTTTCCATCTCTTAGAAGCTTTATGGCTTTCTTTATTTCTTCTTTCGTTGGTCTTTCACCGTTAATTTGTAGCTCTTCTTCTGCTGGCTGGATGTCCGGTTGGTTTTGTGGAGCTGGTCTATTGAGAAGGTCCTCAAAATATTCTGTCCACCTCTTCATTTGCTCTTGTATATTGCTGAGCAGTTTTCCATTCTTTGTCTTTTATGAAGCAACGTGTTTGCTTGTGTTTCCTCGTTAGCTTCTTTGTGCTGTTATACAGTTCTCTCATATTTGGCTGCAGCATCTTCTGCCTCTCTTGCCAACTCCTCAATATACTTCCTCTTGTCTCTTTTGATACTTCTTTGTTTGCTTCTGTGTACACTTCTTGAGCCTTGGCTTTGGAACTTCTGGTTTTGCTTGTGTTTAAATCTGCTTTCTTGTTTTTCCTGTCTTTTATCTTATTGATGGTTTCTGTTGTTATCCTTGCTTTTTGTTGACGTTCCCTTTTCCCCAGTATTTCTTCACGTCTCATTCCATACCGTTTTGATTTGCTGCCAATAGTCTTCTGTATTCTCTGCATCTTCCAGCTGTTGAAGCACTTGGAATTTGTTGGATATTGTGACAGCAAATTTGTCTCTTATTTCTTGATTTCTTAGATGTCCTACATTAAATTGTTGTCTATAATTTTGCATTTTTGCATATCTCTTGAGTTTCATTTTTACTTTGGCTATCAGAAGGTGGTGATCTGATTCCACAGCTGCTCCTCTATATACCTTTACATCCTGCATTGATGATCTAAACTTCTTGTTTATGCACATATGATCAATCTGATTTTCTGTTTTTTTACTTTATCCATAATTTCCTGTAGTCTAGTATAAAATGCTTCTTTCACCGACTCTTCTTTGTCATTAGTTGGTGCATAACATTGGATGACATTTACATTTATTTTCTTTTTAGCTGTTTTAAAAGAAGCTGTTATTATTCTGGATCCAACAGCTTCCCATTCAATGAGTGCTTTCTGTGCTTCTTTAGATAACATAAGAGCTACCCCTTCACTGTGGTGTGAACTTTCGTCTTCATGTCCTGAGGACAGCACCAATTCACCTGTGATAAGTTTCTTCATGTCTACCCCCTTCCACTTTGTTTCACACAGTCCCAGAACCTCGATTTTATATTCTCTCATCTCTGCTGCTACTTGTGCCACTTTCCCTTGTTCGTTTAATATCCGAACATTCCAGGTGCCAAATCTGGAAGTTCTCCTAGAAGAAAGAAGGTTAGTCATAAACACAGACTCCTTTCGGCTTTCTCTGTGTTGCATCATATGCCTCCCTGCGAGAGGACTTTCCCCTGTCTTGGATGGCTGTGTTTTATTTTCTTTAATTGACTTGTCCCTGTTTGTTGATGTTTTTTGTGGTTTAAATTTTTTACGGGATGGGGTAACCGGCCCCATGCCCAACCCTCCTTAGTCGCTTTCTACGACATGCTTGGCAGGGAACAGTGTTACTATTCTTTGCTCCCCTTTCGGGCCCCGGTAACACACGGGTGCACGACAGCCTTTTGATTTGAAATTGATCTTCAATTTTTTTAAATGCAGTAAAAGCTCTTTTTTTTAAAAATTCTTCTTTTGAATCATTAAGTATTCGTCCCAATATGTCTATAAAACTGACCTAATATTTGTATAATTCAACATCCTGTTAGGGTGTTTCATCAAGTGCAATCGTGTTATTATCGTATGTATTTCTTCTCATAAACTTTTCTCTGTACATTCTCAACATTTCCTTATTTATTCTTACTGACTTACTTAGTCGTTCCCCTTCTACCGTGAGGTGTAGAGGTTTGGAAGAGAGAGCGCCAGACTATCCTATCGGCTGTCTTCCTCCGGGCCTGGTTCCATTCTAGTCCCCAGTCCTTCAAAGATTGTCTTCTACCGTGAGGTGTAGAGGTTTGGAAGAGAGAGCGCCAGACTATCCTATCGGCTGTCTTCCTCCTGGCCTGGTTCCATTCTAGTCCTCAGTCCTTCAAAGATTGTCTTCTACCGTGAGGTGTAGAGGTTTGGAAGAGAGAGCACCAGACTATCCTATCGGCTGTCTTCCTCCTGGCCTGGTTCCATCCTAGTCCTCAGTCCTTCAAAGATTGTCCAATGTTGTCCTTATTTATTCTCTGACAGTTTTTGTGATTGTCATTCTTCTTCTGTGATCCATTGTCACTGAGCGTCAGCTGTTAGTGACCTTGATGTCATTATATGGTACTGCGCAGTTCGTATAAGCTGTTCTGAGCTGCCATACAGTGTATTGTCTATGGATGGGTTGTGTGGTAGCAGTTCTTGTCTCAGTCCCTGAAGTGCAGGGCACTGTAGTAGGTGGTGTTCTACTGTCTCCAACGGATTAGGGCAGTGTCTACATTTTGCTATATTTTGTGAACTTAGTCTGTTTCTGTGGCCATTTAGTGTAGAGTGACCTGTTCTCAATCTGAAGATTTTGGTTTGGTATCGTCGTTCGATATGGTTCATAGCATCATCCTTATTTGGGGATGTTTGGTGTATGAAGAGTCTTCTTCCTGTGTTCAGCCAAACTTCTTTACAGTTGTTTTTGACTATTTGTTTAACTGTTAACATATTCAATGGCTGATCAATCTGTGGCATTTTTGCTCTCTTCTCTGCCAGTCTATCAGCAACTTCATTCAATGTGATGTTTATGTGGCCAGGTATCCATTGCATGTATATTTCTGTTCCGTACAAGTTCATAATTTTGTGGCATGTTTCTTGGACCTTATGGATAGTATTGATTGAGTTGGTTTTCCAGTTTCCTATTGCCAAGAGGGCAGCCTGCGAGTCTGAGAACACTATATCATCATTTGGTTCCATTTCGTCTGATTCAAAGAGTTCAAAAATTCTAGTTAGGGTTTTCTGGATGGCGACTACTTCGGCTTCGTAGTTTGTGCACCAGGTACTACAGGGACCTGCAATTTTGATGGGTTCTTCTGTACTGGGTGGGATAATTATGGCCCCATATCCAGCATTTTTGACTGCTTTGAAAGCTGATCCGTCTGTGTAGGCATGGATAATGTTTTCATCATACTGACAGATGGTTTCCATGGCAAGTGTTTTCAGCAGTGTAGGTATGAGGCTTTTATTTGCGGGTTGCAGAAGGTTTGTACGTATTATTGGTCTTTTTAGTTCTACGTGAGGTGGTAGGTCAGTGTTGGCATCGGTTGATGCAGGTCCCAAGGACTATTACTTGCTACTTGATTACCTGAACTAGGTTTGAAAAACCTTTGTTATCTAGAGGATATTTTTGAGGACATTATTTATACTTCGGCAGACGTGTCTGTCTTGCTGAAGTCAGACTAAGGAGAGTGAACTGATCTCATACATCTGGTTATCTCCTGGCTGTTATAGAAAAGGATGGAGTTTTTCACCTGACTACATTTACAGCACTATGAAATATAACATGCATCTGACTCATCATTGTAATGCTGTCTACCGTCTATTGCTGTATTGAATGTTGCTGTGATAATGACTGTTTGATGTGCCCACATATTCGCGTAACCATTTTGTCACTGTGGCGTCCACAATAAATAATGAAGAAAAACGTCAACGGCTGTTACAAGAATCATTGACTTTATACGTCGTGAGTTTACTGACGTCCTATGTGGATTGCCCTGTTATTTTTGTATGAACATTGTTTTGACTGAACACATCTGCACACCACACAAAACCAGACATGCGGATACCATCCATCATCATATGGCATCACGCATCATTTGGTGGCCATAAGCTGGTTTGATTCTGGTACCAGCAAACACGGGGTCCCTTACCCACTTCATTTTCAACAAGAATTCATCAGCATCATTCAAGAAATTAACATTCTTCAATACAGTCAACATCTTCAAAATTTTCAAAGTACTCGGCGTTGCCCGGTAAAAGTCAAAATTTCAACTTTTTGACGGAAACAAGAATTTGACAGTACCCGGCGTTGTTACATGTTGCCGGATAACTCGGACTGCTGTTATCTTTTACGCAAGTCAAGCAAGTTGCTGCTGTCAAGGTTCCAGTGCTGTCGTTTTTTGTGAAGGTCAAGTGCCGGTTGAAACGGGTTGTTTTCTGAAGAAGGCCAAGTACCGATTTCCATCAACTTACTTTTGGATTAGAAGGTCAAGTGCCGAAACAACTCAACACACAGTATTTCAGAAGCTCTTGTACCATCGTGTTAGCAGTGGAAGCAGTTCAGATGTGCCATCATCGTTGGAGCTTCGCTCTTTAGGACGTTGATTGACATCCGTTTTTTCTGCTGTTCTACGATTGGAAGCCTATAAGTTAAGTGGCCTGTTTGTATGTAAACTGTGCCCTTATACTTCTGCTGAGTCTTCTGTGTATCATCTCATTCTATATGTTATATGTCTATATGTTATTTGTATATTTATATGTTTATATTTCAGCGGGTTCTCGGTTGGGTGGTGTCTCCGTTAGATTATGCCACGTCATAGAGGTCGTCTATTGTGAGCGTTTTCTGTAGGGTTTGCAACTTTCCGATACTGGAATTTGCTAAGCGACTTCTGTTGCTATTTATGTTAGCTGTGATGACATGTTTTAATATTGTTTTCGTTATTATTTCGCATTCTTTAGTTTTGTTTTGATTTGTTTGTATTTGTTAGCCTACTCTTGTCTATAATTTAGTTTCATACAACATTTTTGTTTATACACTGTGGTGTCATGTATTTTGTTTTAATTCTATCGTAGATATCGTCACATTTTTTGTGATATTTCATTAATTTCTGCTTTATTTTTAGTTGATTTCTGCGAACGTTTTTGTATTGTTGCTGATCTTTGTTATTGTTTACATTGTTATTGTTTACATTGTTTGCATTGTTTACATTTTCAATGTTTACATTCTGCATGTGTTTACATAGTCATTGTTTACAGTTATAGTAATTAGTTAATGGGCTATGCTAATGCACTGTTACTACTACACTGATGATAAATGAATGATGAATAGTGTTGTGCACTATTGAATGAGAAGTGCACTTATGATCAAGAATTGATTGGTGATATTTCATATACAAGTTCTTTGATTGGAGACTTGTTTCCCACAGAGACTGGGATAATATAAGGTGATGTGAATATACAAGTGCTTAATTAAGACTTGTTACACTTAGGTTTGAAATAAATTAGTTAATTATTTCAGGTTTTGGACTCATATGTTACACAACATGTCTACATTTGAGCACTTTATTGAGCAGGGTAAATTGCTTGGGAAGACTGGTGATAAGTTAGAAGAATTTGCAACTGCTCGATATGATAAAGCAATGGAAGCTGAACAAAAGAAACTGCATATGGAAGCTGAACAAAAAAAAACTGCAGATGCAGGTGGATGAAAAAAGATTCCAAATGGAAAATGGAAATGGAAAAACAAAAAAGGGAATCAGAAGCTGAGGAAAGAAAAACTCCAGCTACAGCTGAAAATGAAAAAAAGAGGCTTGAAAAAGAGGCTGAGAAAATAAAAGACTTGAAAAAGAGGCTGAAAATAAAAGACTTGAAAAAGAGGCTGAAAATAAAAGACTTGAGAAAGAAGCTGAAAGACTTCAAATAGAGGCTCAGGCTGAGGAGAGAAGATTACAGAGAGAATCTGATGAGAGGAAAGAGAAAGCAAAAATGGAACATGAAGAAAAGGTCTTAGCTTTAGAGTTGGAAAAATTGAAATTGATGAACATGAGTAATGGTAATGATTCAAACAAGGGTTCATCTTCTGGTAAGGCTAATAATGATACTTTTAAGATTAAGTTACCAACATTTAGTCCTTCCAGTGATGACATAATGTTCTATCTGGACAGATTTGAACAAGCATGTACAGCTCATAAGATAGACAAAGCAAAATATGTTTATCAGTTATCAGGGATACTGACAGGTAAAGCTCTAAGTATATTAAATATGGTGGATGAACCTGACAAGAACAATTATGAGGTTGTCAGGGCCGCTCTGTTAAAGAAATATCAGCTTAACGAAGACGGCTATCGTCTACAATTTAAAAACATGTTACCTGAAAATGGAGTTGAATTCTCCGAGTTTATTGCAAGAATACGCATTACTTTCTCACGATGGGTTGAACTATCTAAGACGGAAAAAACTTATGAAGGACTTATGGACTTAATACTTAGAGACAAAGTCATGTCGTCTGTCAATGAGTCTTTCCTTGCTTTCCTTCATGAACGTAAACCTAAAACAATAAAAGAAATGGAAGATTTCTGTTGCCAATACGTAACTGCACACCCACACATAACCATGGGTAACTCTAAGGTGAAAGAAGGTTTACCAGTTGCTTCGGCAGCTCCGTATGGTCAAAACTTTGCTCGTAGATTCCAACAAAATTTTGATAGAAAGAGCAGCGGTAATTTCTGTCAAAATCATGGAAACCAATTTCATGGTGATTCTTCTTCGAAGAAGAATTGGAGACAACCTGATAGTGGTCGTTACTATCACCCTAATAATTATAAGCATTTCAAAAGAGGATATGGTAATAGAGGTTATTCCTGCCGAAGACCTCAGAACCAAACAAATAGATGTTCGCATCAATGTGAACATGATAGTAATCGTGGAAACTGGAATTCGAACCAGGATAACAATTACAATAGAGACAATAATAACTGCAGAGATAATAATAACTCTGATAACTTCAGAGGTAATAATAGTCGGGGTAGATCTCAACACAAAAAAAAAGAGATATCAGCAGGCTAATGCTGTACAACAGGAAACTGAGGGAGCCTGTAATCATGTTGTTGATAATAAAAACTTTGACGCTGTCACTGGTTCTGCTTTTGACTTTGAGAGAGCAAACAAATGCCCCCAATGCAGTACTTTATTCGAACCGGGTACCATAACTACTTTGAGTTGTGGTCACCCACTTCCCGCTCTTCCTGCTGCTGTTGCGCATGACGGGAGGGGTTCTTTAATTCTACATAAGGGTCTTGTTAATGATACTCCGGTCTCACTACTTTTCGATTCCGGATGCACCACTATTGGTGTTAGACAATCGCTTGTAGATCCATCTTGTGCTACAGGAAGGGTTATTAAATGTGTCACATTTGGCGGCACTCTAGAAAAATATCCTACTGCTGTAATTCGCATTGCCACTCCTTTCTTTACTGGAGATGTGCATGCTTGTCTCTTACCTAATCCTATTGCGGACCTTATTATTGGTCGTATTCACGGAGTTAGGGAGTGTACCCCACAGCAGATTGCTGCTTGGGAAGATAATAACATGCAAGCTACAAATGCAGTAGTTACAAGAGCACAAGCTCTACAAACACCCGAAACTTCACTGAATAGTGATAATGAAGTTGATAGCCAAGATAGTCACTTAGTAATCACTCGTGACTCTTTCATAAAATTGCAAGAAGAAGATCCTTCTTTAAAAAAATTCTTCGTTCTTGCGAAGAAAGGTGATCCGAATCAGGATACAAATAGAAAATCTTGGATTGCAATGAGAAACGGCGTACTTGTACGTATGGTACAAGATTCGACTACGTCGGCACATTCGCAAATAGTCTAGAGGACCACGACATGCTGCGCCTATCCAGGCTGCTGACATTCCTATTCGGCCGTTTCAGAAAATGGCCATAGATATTATTGGCCCTTTTAAGGTCAAGTCGGCCAGAGGACATCAGTTTTTCCTTACATGTGTCGATATGTGCACACGTTGGCCAGAGGCTATTCCTCTTAAGAGCATATCTACTACAGATATCGCAGATGCTCTTTGGTTGATATTATGTAAATTACATAATTATCACATCACTGCCCCTATGATATTTAGCGAAAACTCAATTTACCCATATGACCACCTCATTGCTCTTACACAAAAGATCATTGAGGCATGTAAGCTAGCAACTGCTTCATCAGAAATTGCTAAAGAGAAGGCAAGGCAGTTTGCTAACAAGAATAGATGTCTACGACAACTTTGTCCAGGTGACAAAGCATTCGTCCTACCCCCCAGTAGGGAAAATAGACTTCTTATTGCATGGAAAGGTCCGTATGCAATAGTCTCTCGGATTTCCGATGTTGACTATGTGGTCGATATTGATGGAAAGCATAAAACTTTCCACATAAACATGCTTTCGGAATTTCACCAACGTCCGGACTATTTGCTGCCTATTTTCCAGGCAACGGATGATGCTCCTGCACCTCACGGTCATTATTCATCCCTGTCAAACAAATGAGGAATCTACCTTCTGATGTCAACCTTCCCCTTCCAGTGGTTCCATTACATTCCACGGAATCTTGGAAAAACGTTTCTGTTTCTCCTAATCTTTCTGGTGACGAACATCGACACCGTCCCATGTTACAAACATTTCCATGTTCTCACTGACATTCCTGGACACACAGATATAGAACATTTATAATTCTTACCCACTTCAATATCATCCACCCAGGCCGTATCCCATACACTTTCAGTCGCAAGGTGGAAAAGGAATTGGATGAAATGATTCAATTAAATATAATTGAAACCATCCTTCACCATATCTCTTCTTCCGTGGTTTATTGTCCGGAAGAAGGATAAGAAACATACGAATTTGTGTTGATTATCGCAAATTGAATCCCAAAGTTCGATGCTGAACCGATGCCTTTGTTGGAAGATCTACTGATTAGACTTTCTAATTCTAGATTCTTCACTAAACTTGACTTGTCTAAAGGTTATTGGCAAGTGCCTTTAGCAGAGCATGCCAAACCTCTTACTGCTTTTTCTACACCTAGGGGTCTATTTCAATGGAATGTTATGCCTTTTGGTCTCATGAACGCCCCTGCCACTTTCGTTCGCATGATGCGTCGAATTCTGTCACATCGTTCGGATGTCATCGCATACTTAGATGACATCTGTCTCTTCAGTGATACCTGGGAACATCACTATTTAGGGTTATATGACTTACTGTCCACTCTACGTGAGAATAATTTGACAGCAAAACCTTCTAAAGCTTTTGTTGGTTTTGGTGAAATCTCTTTTCCCCCATGGTCCCACAACCTCAATTCTTCCGTAAAACGACCCCAAACACCCCCTCCCCAATTTTATGGGAACCCATTTAATCCAAAATTTAAATCTTCGATCATGGCACCTCTCTCAACATTGTTGAAGAAAGGTTCGCCTAATCTGGTCCGTTGGTCTGAAGAATGCCAATCTTCATTAGATCAAATCAAGAATATATTTTCTTCTCCTCCCATCTTAAATACTTATTACCAACCTTGAATAGGACTTTTGTTCCCCGGAGTGATGCTTCATCCACTGGGATTGGAGCAGCACTGATGCAAGAATATGCAAATACTCTGCATCCTGTTATGTACATTTCTAGAAAACTAAATGCGGCAGAGAGGAACTACTCGGTTTTAGACCGTGAGTTGTTAGAGATGGTTTGGTCAATTCTAAAGCTACAAAGATTCCTCCTGGGCGCACATTTCATTCTAGAGACTGATCAGAAAGCTCTTACAGCTATTCAGACTAAGAATTTGAAGAGTTCGAGATCCACTCGATATGCTATAGCTCTTCAACCTTTCACTTCACGGTACGAGCTATCCGTGGTGCGGATAATGTGATGGCTGACATTTTGTCTAGATGCCCACATGACTCTAACTAATACTTCTGTCCTATATTCCTATATATTACAGAGTCATAACACACCTATATTACTACAATAGATTAGCACATCTGTACTCACTTTATATGTACACACTATCGTGCTTTGTTGTCATCTTCTTCTGTTCGTTTTTAAGATGATAGAGGAGGACTGAGTAGTTAATATAAGGGCCGTTAGTTTACTAAACAGCCACAATTATTAATAATGTATTGTACCTTATGAAGCATATTAGTTATTAATTAGCATTATATTGCTTGTACTTTCTCAGAATGTCATTGTTGAGCTGAGGACTTACCTTACTAGTATCAAGCATGACGAGTTCTAGATTGTGTACTTACCCTCGGAATACCAGAGCATATGTCCTGGATCGTCATGTAGTTTAACTTTACTATGTACTTTTGTCATTACATGTCAAAGAATGTACTATTTAAATTTTCCTATCAGATTTGTACATCCATTTTTAAAGACAATATTAGAGTATGCTGTTTAATGATGATTATGGTAACTTGCATACGTATATTGTGTTTACATGCTAACGTGATGTGTGTTGGTGACACCTCCCCGATGTGAATATTTTTTGAGACATATTTATTTTTCTGTTGAGGTATATCCTCACCAGACACTCTATAATTAGCCTATTGTTTGGCAATTTAGTTAATTATCAGCGCATAATTCGTGCGTTTTGAGCCGCTTATCGCATGCTCTTTGATATTTAAAAAAAAAAAATATGTTCCACATTTTTTTTTTATCGGGAGGAGGTGGTGATATGTTGCGTGATAAATTCTCGCAACATCATTTTATTACAATATCTATTTATAACGCAAGGGCAACAACTGCTTGAA
This sequence comes from Oreohelix idahoensis, assembly GCA_024509875.1. Classification (NCBI taxonomy): domain Eukaryota; kingdom Metazoa; phylum Mollusca; class Gastropoda; order Stylommatophora; family Oreohelicidae; genus Oreohelix; species Oreohelix idahoensis. The sequence continues at coordinate 62,298 of JAMPIV010006389.1, read as the reverse complement.
ATTTATAGTTACTTTTCTCGGTAAGCATTTGTCTTCTCGCGTTGGTATCGAATGCAGTTAAGTTTGAGCTGTGGTCATTTTGCGCTGGACTGCGCATGACTTGTCTTGCTTCTTGGTCGATCGGTTTCCGCCCACCACTAGTGGAGTGAGCGATTTGGAATGGCGAAAGAGATGCCTCGTTGAAGAGGGGATCTCCGCTATTTTTTGTTCTGTCAGGGATGTGTAGTCCTCTTAATGGATATTTCGTTTATTCGAGATAATACCTCTAGTGTATTTGCACATGCCGGGAGGCATAATATTTCTGTGTATTTCCGGAAGGCAAGGTAAATTAACATTTTCATTAACTCTATCGATTTTTGGTCGTGAACGATTTCTGGTTCATAGCCTGTCTTCGAAAGTCGTCGTCACGAGATGTTTTCCTAGCTCACATGTCGCTGTATTGTGCTGCATCGGTTGATGCAGGTCCCAAGGACTATTACTTGCTACTTGATTACCTGAACTAGGTTTGAAAAACCTTTGTTATCTAGAGGATATTTTTGAGGACATTATTTATATAACTTCGATAACATTTTTGCAGTGGTCATCCTTGTCAGCTCGCAAGAATCTTTCTGCCTCGATGATAACTGATTTCTCTCTCCTTAGTTCTAGGGGTTCCACATTGGCGGAAATCTCGCATGTGCTGGTCGGAGTAGTTCGCAAGCCTCCACAGATGAATCTGAGTGCCTGGTTTTGTATGCGATCTAGTTTCAGTCTAAGTGTTGGGCTAGCAGTGGCTTGCAGGGGTAGAGAGTAATCCATAACTGAGCGCACATATTCCAAGTACAGTTGTCGTAGGGTGCTCTGATTGGCTCCCCAATCAGTGCTTGCTAAACGCTTTATGAGGTTAAGCCTTCTAGAGGCCTGTGCAGTTAGGGACTCAACATGTGTTTTGTATGTGAGTCTGGTATCTAGCTGTATCCCTAGATAAGTCGGATTGTTCTCTTTAGCTAGCTTTGTATCGTCAAGTTTTAAATCCAGTTCTTTTCTTACTGTTTTGTTGCTGAGTGTGAATATAGTGTAGACTGTCTTACTCGTGTTGATCACCATTTTCCAGAAGCTGCAGCAGGTTGTTAGAGCAGCCAGTGCACGGTTTAGTTTCTTTTGCAGTTGCAAATGGGACTTCCCTTCTGCCCAAAAGACTAGGTCATCAGCAAACAAGGCGCTGGGTAATTCAAGGTAATCTGCCAGATCGTTTATGTATATGAGGAAGAGGGTGCAGCTTAGGGCTGAGCCTTGTGGGAGACCTTCTTGGATGGTTCTTTTCCCTGATGTTGCTCCGCTGAACGTTGTGGAGATGGTTCTATTTGTGAGGAAATCTTTTATCCAACGAAACATTCTTCCTTCTATGCCCATCTTCTGCATCTTGAAAAATAGACCGTCTCTCCATACTCTGTCGTATGCCTGCTTGAGGTCTACGAAAACTGCGGCCACATGATTTTCATCCTGGAAAGCATCGGCAATCTGTTGTACCAATCGGATTACCTGGTCAACAGTCTGTCTTCCTCTTCTAAATCCTGCTTGGTTAGGATGGAGGACTTTCCCTTTCTCTAACCACCAGTAGAGGCGTGCATTTATCATACGTTCTGCCATTTACCCAACGCACGAAGTCAGGGAGATGGGCCGGAAGCTACTGACTTCGCTTGGTGGTTTATCTTTTTTGAGAATTGGGATAATGTTAGCCGTTTTCCATCCTGTAGGTACAGTGCTACTTCTCCACGTCTTGTTTATGAATTCCAGGATCGTCAGCAAGCCTTTTTCCCCAAGTGTGACTATCATGTCGTTGATAACCTGGTCTGGCCCTGGTGCTTTTTTTGAGTTTGGTCTTTAGGAGACTGGATTGCAGTTCAGCTAGCGTAAATTTCTGATCAAAGATACTGTCCACAGCCTTGTTGCTTTTAGCATGCGTTTTGTAAGTGTCTTGATGGCTTTATCTAGATTGGCTGTGATTGTCATTAAATATATTAACTATTGAAGAAATAACTGGTACTTTTGTTGCTGTTACCATGATTACCACTAATACTGTTTCTATTACTTCTACTATTGTTACAACTGCTACTTCGCAACAATAACAACAGTGACTACTACTACTCCACTATTATTTCTACTGCAACAGTTATTTTATTACTACAGCTACTCAAAACTGTTACCGCAGATGCTACTGCTATTAACACTATTATTACTACCACTACTAACTACCACTACTACTACCACTACTAATACTACGACTACTACTATCACTACTACTACTACTACTACTACTACTACAACTGCTATAGCTACTAATATCGCTACTACTATAAAACCTACTACCACCCCTACCACCAATGCTGCTGCTAGTACTATTATAATTACTACACCAACAGCATTTGTTACTACTACAGTTACTGCTAGTACAGCTGTTGCTTGGCTGCAATTTCTACTACTGAAATTACTACTACATGCACTATTTAAATAGCCCACTCCTTCAGTCATTCACTATATCAAATAGTTTCATTTAATTATAGTTTGCAACCCCGTTTAAAGAATGACTTACAATATTAAGTTTTAAGTTTAAAAAAAAAAGGTTGTAGGCAACTTTTTGAAAACGTTAAAAATGTTTTAAATGACAAACAAACAAAACGATCATTTTAGTTTGACATGCGATGAATAAGTGTCGTGTGGTGAGTCACTGGGGCAACTACGACAATAGTTTTTATATCTTCACGAAATGTTAGTGATATGTAGACTCATAATCTTGCGTATGTAGTCGTGATTCATATACTTTAGAGTCTGCTTCATAGAATGCGCTTAAGCGTTTGTTGCACTTGGTATAAATATGCGATTCCTCTTTTGAGCTCTTTTGCTTGACTTCAGATAATAATGATCTTTCGAGTGATTAGAATTTATGATGACTCTGTATTGAACTTGTGATAACTCTGTATTGAACTTGTGATAACTCTGTATTGAACTTGTGATAACGATGTATTGAACTTGTGATAACTCTGTATTGAACTTGTGAGCAAGCAGTATATGGTGACGAAAAATGCTGCGTCCACCTTCTGACTTGTGGGTGAAACAATATTCCTTTTTAACTGAGGAATGAAAGATGTCCTATGGCGAATTCTGCTAGCCAAATGTCCGTTTTTGATAACTTATTTCTGGTTAGACGTCAGACACGTTGCGTGTAGACTCAGACTTCTGATGAACTGAAGACACACGAAAGTCTTCGTAAGTTTTTCACATTTAACATCACTGGTTGACTTTCATTTAAACTACTGCTCATTATTTATCTCTCTCTCTGAGTTCAATTCTAATGATGTTAAATATCTTGTGCATGAGAGTGTGTGCGCGCATGGAAGACTGTGATGATGATGAAGGTGAAGTATGCACTATTAATTAGGCCTACCTCCTATCATCTTCTAGGAAAATCTTCTGATTTTATTAATCAGTTATGCCAAGAATTATTTGAAACTTTATCTTCCGCACATTTTAGCTGTGAGGTTAAAATAAACAAAAATAAGAAAATGTATTAATAAGTATAAGATCTACTAACCTTCTTTTCCCTTCGCAAAATCCTTTAAGAACACAATTAATCACAGAACTGAATTATCATCCACTCTGAATAAACACGTGTAATAGGCTAGGTGTTTTGGGGATTGTATCTCTGCCTCACAATATAAAAACTGAACTGCTTCACTCTAGTAGATTATGCGGTATTATATATTTCTGAAAGTCACCTGCCCAAGCTGGGCGTCCAATGTGGTAACCCAACGCTTGTCTGAACAGCGGCCGAAGAAAGATAACACCATTACAGCATGAGACGTTTTCACCTGGCCAAGCTGGGCGTCCAATATTGTGACCCAGGTTTTTCCCTTGTGATTGGGATGACCAGATGTGTTCTCACCAGATTTATCACGATGCAATGTGGGCTTCAAACGATAATGTCAGACATGGGGACTCAATCAAAGGACTTTTATTTCCCCCGATGAAAGAACAAATGAAGTTCTCTAGCTACCGGTCGCGAGTAATCACAACGATGAAATAGCAAATGTGGATCGCAAAGGTTGCATGAAAGAGCAAATGTCGGAGAAAATACGATACGAAAGATGTAGGAAAAGATAGAGCAATAAGGCCTTTGCGCTCGTTTATCACAATAAGGCATCAATACCTCTGATGATGTTGACAGCCAGTCACGCCCACATTAATTACAAATAAAAAATCATCAGGTGCCATCTTCACATCAAAAATCATCAGGTGCCATCTTCACATCAAAAATCATCAGGTGCCATCTTCACATCAAAAATCATCAGGTGCCATCTTCACATCAAAAATCATCAGGTGCTATCTTCACATCAAAAATCATCAGGTGCTATCTTCACATCAAAAATCATCAGGTGACATCTTCACATAAAAAATCATCAGGTGCCACCTTCACATCAAAAATCGGCTGCAGTTGATCTCCAACGTCTTCTGTCTCTTTTTCTTGATGGTGCACCCTGATAGAATCTGTCCTGTCCATCTCTTGTCTTGATGGTGCACTTTGATAGAATCTGTCCTGTCCATCTCTTGTCTTGATGGTGCACTTTGATAGAATATGTCCTGTCCATCTCTTGTCTTGATGGTGCACTTTGATAGAATCTGTCCTGTCCATCTTTTGTGTTGATGGAGCACTTTGATAGAATATGTCCTGTCCATCTCTTGTCTTGATGGTGCACTTTGATAGAATCTGTCCTGTCCATCTCTTGTCTTGATGGTGCACTTTGATAGAATATGTCCTGTCCATCTCTTGTCTTGATGGTGCACTTTGATAGAATCTGTCCTGTCCATCTCTTGTGTTGATGGTGCACTTTGATAGAATCTGTCCTGTCCATCTCTTGTCTTGATGGTGCACTTTGATAGAATATGTCCTGTCCATCTCTTGTCTTGATGGTGCACTTTGATAGAATATGTCCTGTCCATCTCTTGTCTTGATGGTGCACTTTGATAGAATCTGTCCTGTCCATCTCTTGTCTTGATGGTGCACTTTGATAGAATCTGTCCTGTCCATCTCTTGATGTTATCTTGTCACTTACCTTGTATAGCGCTGTCTTCATCTTGCACATCTACCTTCAACTCTTTCTTCCATTACGGTAATCCTGTCTTTTTTTATGGCCACAATATTTTAGCTGTCTAATTATGATCTTTATCAATTATCTTTTCATTCCTAGGTTTGATAGGACCTCTTTATTTGTTTTCTTCTCTTTCTTTGAGATGTGCCCCATTCTTATAATATAAGTTATATATATCCGTATCTCAGGGCCTCAAATCTGTCCTCGAATTGCTTGTTCATTGTCCATGTTTCTACACCATACAATAATGACGGTTATACATAAAATCCTTCTCTACGAAGTATAGAGCCAGAACTACAGCTGGTCCCATTACAGGAAGCCTGCACCAAACATGCGCATGGTCTTGTAGCAGTTGTTTATGTCATTATTTGTTTGACATGATGAGGTTTCCCAGCCTCATGTGTAACTAAGTAAGTAGCTTTGTATACCAGGTCTGAGGGTCTAGTAGTCTTATTATGTCTTGAGACCCCCGGGCATTACACGGGGACTACTGCTGCATCATTCCTCGTTATTCTACTCTATCACATAAGACACTAGGTCAAGACATCGAGCAAGTTGAGGGGAAATGCTGTAAGACGTGGGGTACAATGGATGGATGTGAAAAGAAAAAGAATCGAAAAAAGGTAATTCGTCTTACGAGGACAAAAGACAAAGAAAATAGCCAACGTTACGGCCACAAGGCTTTCGTCAGGGAAAGGAAAGAAAGTGAAGGCTAGATAGGACACATAAGAACCTAAATAAATATAAAAATTAAACCATTACTCTAAAAATTCCCTCTTTTCTATCATTGTTATCATAAATTTTCAGCGTTCTGTAGGACATAGACCTGCGATAAGTTAAACCCACGTCTTTTTGTCTTGCGCCCCGTGTGTTACCTGAGCCCGAAAGGGGAGCTAAGAATTGTAACACTGTGACCTGCCAGTCATTGTCGCAAAAGGTAACTAAATGCTGTAAAACTGGTAAGAAAATAAATATATAAATTAAAAAGGGAATTGGTACGGAATCAGTTTGACAAAGTTGGGCGTGGTGTAGAAACTTAAAGCCAAGAAGTGTCAACAGCTGGACGTCTCTTCTATAACAGCAGTAAATTTATTGTAAATATTAATATTCATTGAAGTATTCATGACCCGTTAACTTCACAAAGGTCACAAGTCCTTCAACAAACACGTGACATGTCTTCCTGTCTAGTGCCAACTGTTCAAGCTCTTACCGTCCCTTCCTGTCATTTTCATTTATATCCCCAGCTTCTTTTCTCTCTTACTATGGTGGGTTCAGAACAAGGACTGCCTTGCAATGCAATCAACAGGTTTGCTCATTGTGTTTCCTGTTCTTATCATCAGTCACGACTGGTGACCTGGCTGTAACATTTAAACACTTCTGCTCTCCGCAAGCACCCATTAATGAACAACGTCTTGATATGTGTTTTTGTAGTTCTCCATGTTTCAGAACCATACAATAGAAATGACTTGACATTTTAAGTTGACGATTCCGATTTTTGTTTTGGCCTTGATTTCTTTTGATTCCTTATATTTCGCTATGCAGGTCTGATCTCAAACGGTTCTGTAAGTTGTCCTTCATTTAAAAAAAATGTTGTACGTCATATCTTCAAGTTATTTTTTAAGTTAATGATATTCAGGTGCACTCTATACTGTCTCATTGGTTTCCAAAGTGATTAAATATTAGTTTTGATTAAATTATATTTCTTACCTGACTGTTTCAGTCGTTCTTGGCCTGTCTTTACTTTTGATGTTTGGTCACTACTGAACTATGACACTGATTACCGCCACTTTACGATTAGTAACACTGAGAGCTGATCCAATGTCAATTTTCTTTGCTTTTAAAGAAAAAATATAGTTTGCTTCTTTACTGTGTCAGTTTCCAACGCGTGTCTGAAGCTAAGTCTGAGCAATTACTGCTAACAAACTTCACAACTCCACCTTTTACCCACAATGTTGACACTTCTTGTCATAATTGTTCTCCCCACCTTTTCACAGCCGGGAGTTTTTTCATTGGATGGTTGACTGACAGATCTGCCCTGAAGCGTATGTCTTGATGGTTTGCAAAAAACTGGGCGTTATCTAATTGGCATGTCTTCCCCTCCCCAATTTCTTCTGTGACGATACTTTTCACCCCTGGGTAAGAACAGTGATGAAGACCAAAAATAAAACAACCAAACAAACACCCATACATCTAGAAGACAATTGAAGACGATAATGAAAAGAAAAAAAACATGGAACGATCTTGAGCTGATGGCACGGGCCTGGAGAACTTAGCATGACTTGAAGGTCTATGCTCTGTGTGGAGCAGTGGGTAATGATGTATGGAAGATGTTATTTTCCGCCGGCTGTCCAATTCTACAACTGAAGAAACAATTTTCTTTTGCGAATTTGGCAGCTGTCAAACGACATTAAAAAAAACAACAGATACAAAGAGCAAGTGCCATCTCCATATCACAGGTTTGCTGCAATCAATTCTCTGTCTCTTGCTTTTGGTCTAAACATTATAATAATAATCTCCCCTTCAATCATAACTGACTATGAGAATGTGCCCTTGAGGTGACAACCCTTCAATCATAACTGACTATGGGAATGTGCCCTTGAGGTGACAACCCTACAATCATAACTGACTATGGGAATGTGCCCTTGACGTGACAGCCCTCAGAAGTTTTTTTTTCCTGGTGACGTTTTCTCCTCTCTTCTGCTTGTTATGTGAGTTTCTTTTCGCCCAATCTGAGGTGGTGCCGTAAATAGCATCACCACATGGTGCGATCGGCAGCTTCATCCTCCCACGTTACTCGGATACTTATGTCCATGTGACCTCATATGAGGTTATATCAGAGGCATTTAATCATCAAAAAAAAAAAAGACAACTCTGTTGACTGCTTACCCGTGATCAGCGTTGATGATACTAAAGTCTGTAAATAATAATTAATAATAAAATTCTTTAAGGGCGCCAAACACGGCGCATAAGGCAGGAAGAAACAGTGCTCTCCAGGTTGTTCGTTGTGACGCAACTCCTCTTTGCTCTTGCCATTATTTAGGCCAAAACGTTCTTCCTTTCCTCTTATTATTGTTCTTCTGAGTGTTTCTTTTGGTCTTCCTTTTTTTTCCTCCTTTCCTCAGAACCCAAATGAGCGCCTGTAGTGGTATTCTGTTGTTTTGCATTCGTAGGACATGACCGATATATGACCATCGTCTTTTCCTTATATAGTCGGAGACATATTTCTGCCTAGAGTCTTCTCTTATTTGTCGATTAGTCTTGAATTCTTTATCTCATATCCTGACAACCACTATGAGACTAGGCACATTCCCACTGGTAAATTCTGTTCCAACTATACAGCTGAGGTTCAAGCTCTAGAGCAAGCTGCAAATATGATTTATAACACCAACTCTGACTGCCACCAGGTAGTCATCCTCACAGATGCACTGTCTGTCCTGCAAGCTCTCAAGGGTGGTAAACTCCCGCATCTGAGAAATGAACTAAACAAGGTAGCTGCCAAAAAGAGAACCATACTTCAGTGGGTACCATCTCATTGTGGTGTACCCGGAAATGAAAAGGCAGATAAACTTGCAAAAAAGGGAGGAGAATGTGAACAAGAAGATAATGAAGTCACATACTTTGAGAAAAAGAGAGCTATCCAGACTATAAGAAGAGAACAGAACCAACCCAAAGACGACTATCACACTCTCGACCGGCAGGGACAGATAACTATTTTTCGACTCAGGACAGGGCATAACAAACTGAATAAACACATGCACAAGTTACGATTGTCTGCTTCACCACTGTGCACATGTGGATTAAACGAACAAACTGCTGAGCATGTTCTACAGGACTGTCCTCTGTATGACCAGTTAAGAAAGATATACTGGCCCAATGACTCAACACTAAATTCAAAGCTATATGGAGTTAAAGAGGAACTTCAAACAACAGTCGAATTCATCATGAGAACTCGTCTGACGGTGTAATCATCAAAGATGCGATCGCAAGAAGAAGAAGAAAGTCTTGAATTCTTTCCAACTGATGTTCATGAGTTTTCTAAGACATTTGTTCTCGAATGTATTCAGCTTGTTCTCCAATGATTTTGTTATTTTCCAACTCTCACAGCCGTATGTTAACACTGAGATAACATTTGAATTAAACAGACGAAGCTTGGTATGTATATTCAATGATCGTAATTTTCCAAATGTTAGATAATCTATTGAAGGCGCTAGCTGCCAAAGCAATTCTAGTATGGATTTCTCTTGTTGTGTCACCATCCTGAGTCATTTTACTGCCTAAATAATTGAAACTTTCAACTTTCTGTAGTTTTTCCCCGTTCAAGATGATATCAAAGGTCTCGTTAGAAAAGTTCATAGCTTTAGTTTTAGAGGCATTTATTTGGAGACCAATTTTAACCGAGAGATGACACAAATTATTTATTGCTTCTTGGGATTGTCTTGGTGTTGAACTTAAGAATGCTACATCATCTGCGAAATCCAGGTCCCCCAGGAATTTTCCATTTGTCCATTTTATACCCAATTGTTCATTGTGGGTATAGTTTCTCATAACCCAATCAATAGCTATTCCAAAAAGTAGTGGTGACATAATACAGTCCTGTAAAGGCCCAACATTATTTATCTGCTAGCATAAAGCCCTAAAAATGATTCGCTAGCTACGCCAACGCCCGATCTAGTGAGTTGATGTGTTAATTGTAAACCACTGTTGGCGGTGTAATTCAACAGCTTTGTTACCTTGTCTTCTACAAAAATGAGACGGACTCATTTTTTTTTAATACCCCTTCTGGGGCTCAAAGTGAGGTCTATTGACTTTATTGAGTAAAATGTGTAAATTATGTGTGATCCCGGCCCTGGCTAAGACACTTTGATCTTAGCAAAAAGGCCCTACAATGAGAGTACGATACACGTCAAATAGGACAATAGTGTAACAAGAAGTTGAGCGTTGGAGTCAGTAGAGAAGTTTAGTATGAAGTTATGCTTTATGAAAATTGAATGGGAAATGATGTGTGGTTATATTGCGTTGACATGGGGAAAAAATAAAGTGAAAGTTTGCGATTTTTAACCAAGGGAGCCTACTCTGTAAGTTGTACCCTTGAGAAAAGTATTAGATTGTGAGTATAAAAGTCGCGATGTAACAAAATATGATTCACGATTTTTAAATAACGTTATAGAATGTACTACGGGAAATAGAGATATATGGAAAAGGGACTTAGTTAGCAAAGGGAGGTAATAATATTATGGTGTCCCTTTGGTCTCTCGGTGAGTTGTTTATTCAATAACATTTTTAATAAGATTTCTGATACGTCATGAGAGCCGCCAGCGCCATACTGGCCAAGAGGCTAGAGAACTTTCCTCTCGTGGCACAGTTAACGAGTTCTGGGATCAAAACCTGGCAGCATCACGCTCCAGTCAACCCAGCTGTAAATGGGTACCTGCCTCTGCCCAGGGAAAGCAAATGTACTGAGGTAGCGACTTGCCGACCTCGTACAGCTGAAATGTGTATGGTGATTATGGCTGGATGCTGCACATGTAAGTACAGTATGCTGTTATATGACTTTAATAATGTTGCATTCATTTAAATTAATACTTATACTTATATTACCAAGCGGATGGACATAAGTCTTGGGCCTGACCATAAAGGACATGTCACAGAGAGCTGAAATTTTGTATAGTGTTTATTCCTTTTCAATATTGCCACCGTCTGAATTGACACACTTCTGACATTTCTGCGTGACCTTGAAAAGACATTGGGAGTAGAACACCCTATTTTTCAAACTAAACCAGTCATCACATGCCAGTATAACTTCTTCATCGCTGTCAAAATGATTTCCTTTTAGCTGTTTTTTAATATTTGGGAATAGAAAAAAGTCTGATGGAGCCAAATCTGGAGAATATGGTGGGGGTGGAAGAATTTCAATATTCAAATCGTTGGCTGCTAGATGCACAAGCCATGCTTTGTGAGAGGGCGCGTTGTCTTGAAGCAAAGGAAGATTTTGAGTGCACGTTATCCCTCGTTTCCTGGTCACAACCTTTCTTAGTTTGGTGAGAAGATCTGCATAGTACTGTCCATTAACTGTGTTGCCACGAGGCAGATAATCTTTCAAAAGGACATCTTTGCCGTCCCAAAAAACAGTCAGCATCACTTTTCCTGCAGATTTCTGCGCTCTCGGCTTGACAGGTGTTGGGGAGCTCGGGGTTTTCCATTGCATGCTGGCAATTTTGGATTCGGGGTCATAATGGTGTACCCAAGTCTCATCTACTGTCACCATGGTCTCCAAAAATTTTTTTGACCGACACTTTTTGAGCAACTGTTGACAGCAATTTACCCCCGTTTGCTTCTGTTCACGTGTCAACAGTCGCGGAACCCAGCGTGCACACACTTTTCTCATGTTCAGTTTGTTGTGTAAAATTCTATAAACTTCTTTCATTTAGTTTTGCTCTACTAGCTATCTCCACAATTGTCATTTTTCGATCCTGGTCAATGATTTTCTTCATTCTTGTTGCATTTTCATCGTTGCACTCTGAGGCTGGTCTACCAGATCTTGGCAGATCAGCACATTTGAGCGGCTGCACTTAAACTGTTGACACCAGTTTTTTACCGAAGTATATGAAGGACAAGAATCACATAACACTGGTTCCATCTCCTTGTGTATTTCTGTAGGTGTTTTTCCCTGAAACATCAGAAATTTTATCACAGCTCTGGCCTCCTTCTTTTTCATTGTTTTGTCAAATCTTTGGAGCAGCAGATCCGGTCAATAGGGTACATTGCGCCGTGTATAGTAGCGGGAAAACCCATTGAAGAAACAAACTCGTACTTTACACATTCAGTGCAAATATGATGAACTTTAAATGTGCCAAGTTTCATCTTCCTCCTGTGACTCCTTCATGGTCAGGCCCAAGACTTATGTCAATCCCCTTGTACATGTGAGAATAAATAGATACAAATATAAAAGATGAAAGCAAGGAAGGGCAGAATGTTAGACGGACCGGTACGCTCAGTTCTCAACCCTTTAAAAATAAAATTTGTTTGTTCGTTCGTTCTGTAATTTGATCCAAGGTCTGTTTATCATTGTAAACCACTGTAAAATGTGGTTGTAATGGATGTGTTCTCTTTGTTTTGTAAAGCTCCACTATCAATCACTGTAGCATGTTGTTTGTGGTGCCACTACTGTATATGTCCATTGTAGTATACAGAGTTGTTGAGATCAGGCATGCTCCAGTCTACCCAGCTGTAAATGGGTAACTCACCCTAGTCCTGAGTTAGGGAAGGCAAAGGCAGCTGTAAGCAGTAGTTTCCCTCTAAGGCTCCAGGGGGAGCAGGCCCTAAACTTGGTCAATTCAACCGACGCAGGATGGTGTATATATGGAGTGGAAGTGTAGAGTGTGATTAACGCGAATGGTGGACTGTTCGTGTTCTGACCAATCTAAGCACTCATTCACTTGTGTCTACAAGGCACCAATGCAGACTGCTGGAATCTTTTTTACACAGTTTATTTAGACGCACACACTGGGACATAACGAGTAAATCATGGATATATGTTGACACATCAATTTGCAGGCATACATAGTAGATCCCATGTCATGACATATTCATATATAATGGGTAGTACATCAATAGCTTCCAATGTCATGATACATTATGGCCGCATCCCCTATCTGACTAAACGCGTCAGTGAAGGCGGATCGGTAAGTAACTAAAGTTGCTTTATGTTCATAGTTTATATCATATTATGAAACCACGATAAGGGGTTTTTATCAAAATTGAGATCTCCTTGCCACTGTCCGAATAGTAAAATACATGACCCATTCTCTGGACAGTGATCCAAAAATATGATGACAGGAATGTAACATGGCCGCCTTCCTGAGTTGTCGCTCACTCACTCACAGGAGGGTATATATAAGCCAAAGTTAATTTGAAATGCATATGAATGATTTCCTAAAGTTTCTCCATACAGTTCTACAGTAATCCAGTTACTTCACGTAGACATAACTGCTGTATGGAAGCCCGTCATCTTCGTCGATACAAACACGACCCTAGCGTTGCGAAGCACAATATTCCAGCTAGGTCTAACCGACATGAGATCATCAAAAATAGGGTCTGGCATTACCTGGAGTCCGAATCATACATGATACCGTACATTAGGAGAGTCTCTAACACAAACTCTAGTAGAGACACAATCTCCTACAGAAGAAAAACCACTTCATAAATCATTTTTACTTAAGAATGTACCAGCCCTTGAAAATGCGTAACCCGCCATTGTAAACGAAACATCGGAACTCATCACGACTTGTCAAGACAACTCATACTTCCGCTAGAGCGGCATAACAAGAATATAGTCCTGTCTACCCATCCAAAATATACAATATAGGACTGATTCTACTTGTACTAATAATATGTAATACATATGAATTCAGGCCATAAACATAATAAGCAAATTAATCTATTTTCTGGCCCTAACAAATAAGTACGGACATGAGTGCAATATCCATGCGCCGAATCAATATCAAGAACGATTACTCCTATGATCAAAAGTGTAAATCAATCATGAATTATCTAGCTTTACCATAGACAGCATTTTCATACACAAATGAATGAATGTCTATATCTTTTCCATATTAAATAGCCATATCGATTTTTGTAATATGTGCGTCAAAATATGCACGCAACAGATTACCACACCCCCACGGGAAAAAAAAATGGTAAATTTTTTTTTTTTGAAATACATCTAGGAGCAACATACAATAGGCTCACAACGCACCAATAACAATGCGCAGATGATAAGCATAAGTTTTATGACCTTAGAGAAAGTACTTCTCTAAGTATAAATATTTCCAGAGAGGTGTCACCAACGCATACTACCATATTAGCAATGACACAATTTCTACATTAGTTTATACATAAATTTCATCTAAGATATCTTAACATCATGATCATCAAAGACGAAAAAACATTGAAAGATCAGCGGTGAATAAACATCAATGAACCGCTAAGTAGTGTTACAATCAATATATGATATATTCCATATGTGTACACATTTCAACATAGGAACAACTGTATCAAAGTTGTATAACAGTTATGAATCATGTGGGCATCTAGACAAAATATCTGCCATCACATTTTCTGACCCACGGATAGCTCGCACCGAAAAATGAAATGGCTGCAGAGCAATCGCGTATCGCGTTGATCTCGCGCTCTTCAGATTTTTACTCTGAATAGCCGTAAGAGCTTTCTGGTCAGTTTCCACGATGAAATGTGCGCCAAGAAGAAATCTTTGCAGTTTAAGGATTGACCAAACCATAGCCAATAATTCACGGTCTAGGACCGAGTAATTCTTCTCTGCGGCATTTAATTTCCGAGAAATATACATCACAGGATGCAGAGTTCCAGAGTACTCTTGCATTAGTGCTGCTCCAATCCCGGTGGATGAAGCGTCACTACGAAGAATAAATGTCTTATCCTTAGAAGGCAATACTAGGATAGGTGAAGTAGAAAACATAGTTTTAACCTTATCCAAAGAGGATTGACATTCTTGAGTCCAATGGACTACATTAGGAGACCCTTTCTTTAGCAAGGAAGAAAGAGGTGACATAATGGAGGACAGATTCGGAATGAATCGTCCATAAAATTGTATTAGACCTAAGAGACTTCGCACTTGCTTTTTAGTCTTAGGAATAGAAATGTTAAGTATCTTACTTGTATTATGGTCTTCTGTTTTTAGGAACCCATGACCAACACGGTGTCCTAAGAAAGATATTTCGCTAAAACCAATACATGCTTTCGATGGTTTCGCTGTCAGGTTATGCTCGCGTAAGATAGACAATAGTTCATTTATCCCATTATAGTGATCGTTCCAAGTATCACTGAAAAGACAGATGTCATCAAGATACGCAATGACATCTGAGCGATGAGATAGTATTCGACGCATCATGCGTACGAATGTTGCAGGGGCGTTCATAAGACCGAAAGGCATGAAATTCCATTGGAATAGACCCCTAGGCGTCGAAAAAGCAGTAAACGGTTTGGCGTGTTCGGATAATGGAACTTGCCAATATCCCTTAGACAAATCGAGTTTAGTAAAGAAATGAGAATTCGATAGTCTCGTAAGTAGCTCTTCTAGTAAAGGCATAGGTTCAGCATCAAATTTCGTCACTTGGTTCAATTTGCGATAATCCACGCAAAGACGTATGTTATTGTCTTTTTTTCGTACAATAACCATCGGCGAAGAATATGCTGATGTGGATGGTTCAATAATTTTTAACTCTATCATCTCATCCAACTCTTTCTCTACCTGTGCTTGAAAATGTATCGGGATAGGATACGGTCTGACTCTTATAGGACTATGGTCAGTAAGAATAATGTCATGTTGAATGACATCAGTTTGACCAGGAATGTCAGTAAGGACATCCTGAAATTGTTCTAACATAGTAGAAACTTGTTTCTGCTCTCCTGGAGATAATTCGGGAGAAATTGCAACATCTTTCCATGATTCATTAGAGTGAAGAGGAATCATTGGAAAAGGTAGATTTACATCCGAGAAACTCGTTTCCTCATCCTGTATTACTGACAGAGATGAGTACTGTCCATGTTGGACTGGAAAATCGTCCGTTGCCTGGAAAACAGGTTGTAAATAATCCGGACGTTCATGGAATTCCGTGAGCATGTTGATGTGGAAGGTTTTACGCTTCCCGTCAATATCGACGATATAGTCAACATCGGAAACTTTTGATATTATATCGTACGGACCTTTCCAAGAAATAAGAAGTCTATTTTCCCTTCAAGGTAGCAAGACAAATGCTTTGTCACCCGGACAAAGTTGTCGCAAGCATCTCTTTTTATTGGCAAATTCCCTTGCTTTCTGTTTCGCAAATTCAGAAGAAGCAGTTGCCAATTTGCATGCTTCAATAATCTTGTGTCTAAGTGCGATGACATATTCATAAGAGGATTTTGTGTCATCGACAATATTATCAGCAGTTATAAGATCATGAAGTAAGGACATAGGACCTCGCGGTTTCGCGCCAAAGACAAGTTCAAAGGGAGAAAATCCTATATGTTCGTTGGCGACCTCTCTATATGCAAAGAGAGCCGCGGGTAAAACCCTATCCCAATCCTGAGGATGATCTTCTGTTATCTTACCTAGTAGGTTTTTCAGAGTTCTATTCAGACGTTCCACCATCCCATTGGACATAGGATGATAAATACTACTCAGCGATCTCTCTATCTTAAGAGTCGACATTACTTGAGACATGGTATCCGATATGAGTTGGGTACCATGGTCGGATAATATTTCTGCTGGAAATCCCTGACGAGAAAATATTAACCAAAGAGCATCTGCGACATCAGCAGTAGTTATGCTCTTTAGAGGAACAGCCTCCGGCCAACGTGTGCACATATCAACACACGTCAAAATAAATTGGTGTCCTCTAGCAGACTTTATCTTAAATGGACCAATGATGTCTATCGCCATTATTTGAAATGGTCGAATGGGAATGTCTGCAGCCTGAATAGGTGCATCATGGCGTGGACCTCTGGATTTAATCTCTTGACATACTTTACAACATCGACAATAGATTCGTATGTCCTTATTCACAGCAGGCCAAAAGAAAGATTCAAGAACTCTAGCTTTAGTACGGGAAAAACCCATATGTCCAGCACACTGCGAATCATGAGCGTGCTGTAAGATTTTAACTCTCATAATTTTAGGCACAAGGATTTGAGAATGAATGGACTTAGCGGAGTCTTGTACCATACGTACAAGTACGCCATTCTTCATCGTAATCCAAGATTTACGATTTGTATCCTTATTCCGATCACCTTTTGTTGCCAGAGTAAAGAATTTCTTTAGAGTAGGATCATCTTCCTGCTGTTTTATAAAGGAATCATGGGAAATCTCCAAGGGATCATCTTGGATCTGCGAATCATTATCTTCAAAATGTGAAGATTGCGGCATATTAAGAGCTTGAGCCCTAGTGATTACTGCATTAGCAGATTGCATATTAACATTTTCCCAATTAGAAATTTGCTGTGGAGTGCATTCTTTCACTCCATGAATGCAACCGATGATAAGATCAGCGATCGGATTCGGCAAGAGACATGCTTGCACCTCTCCTGTAAAGAAAGGCGTAGCAATATTGATAATGGCAGTGGAGTACTTCTCCAATGTGCCACCAAATGTTACACATTTGACTACATTGCCTGTAGGTCGAGAAGGATTTACGAGTGATTGCCTCACTCCGATGGTAGTGCACCCCGAATCGAAAAGAATTGATACCGGAGTACCATCTATTAGGCCTCTATTGAAGACGAGAGCACCCCTTCCATTATGCGCGATTGACGCAGGGAGAGCGGGAAGCGGGTGACCGCAGCTTAAAATAGAAACTGTGGTTGGATCGAATAATGTTTTGCATTGCAAACACTGAGATGCTCTAGCAAAATCGAAAGCGGAATTTGCTACACTGTTGGAGTCTTTTTTATCATTATTCTGATTACCGGCGTCGTGGAACTCCTGTTGTGCAGAGTTAGCCTGGTAATAAGATTTACCATGTCTTTTGTGTTGTGATCTACCTCGGTTATAATTGTCTCTATAATTATTATTTCCTCTGTTATAACCCCTATTTGGGTTTGAATCATAATATTCATGATCATAATCATCACGTTCATTATACTGAGTATCCCTGTAATATTGGTTTTTTTGTCTCCATGAAGCACTTGGGTAGTTCCTATAGCTACTCCCTTTTCGAGAATTTCTAAAATTATGGGTACCCCTCGCGTGTCGAGGACTATCAGCCCGATTCCGGTTCTTCGAAGAAGAACTCTGATTTGAGTGGTTATCTTGGTTTTGATACTTATTCCAATTAACCTTTTTATCAAATTTATTTTTAGCTCCTTGGAATTTGTGTGAGTAATTCTGATTATACTCTGTTGCCGAAGCAACTGGCATACTCTCTTTAATGTTAGAGTTACTAAGAATCATGTCAGGGTGTGCCGTGGCATACTGGTCACAATATTCTTCCATTTGCTTTAATGTACTAGGTTTACGCTCATGTAAGAACTCTAGGAATGCTTTATTTACCGAAGACATGACCTTGTCTCTTAGCAATAAATCCGTAAGACCATCAAATGTTTTCTCTATTTTGGATAATTCAATCCATCGTGAAAGTGTAATTCGTGCTTTTGAGATGAATTCTGAGAATTCTACACCTACCTCAGGTCTCATTGTTTTAAACAAAAGACGATAACCTTCCTCAGGCAGCTGATATTTCTTTATCAGAGCTGCCCTAATAGCATCATAATTATCCTTGTCGGCCTCTTCAACGAAATATAACTTACTCAGAGACTCCCCTTTTAGATTTTCAGACAACTGATTCACATACTGTGATTTGTCAACATTATGAGCTCGACAAGCACGTTCAAATCTAGAAAGCCAAAATGTTATGTCATCACTGGCAGAGTTGAACGCTGGTACCTTGACCTTGTAAACAAAGGGTTTACCATTACCACTAGATGCCTGATTAACATTACTCATACTTGTCAATTTTAATTTCTCTAACTCAAATTCATGTTCTCTTATTGCTTTTCTCTCTTCAGCTTCTCTATCTAATCTTTTCTGTTCTGCAGCAGCTTCTAATTTCTTCTGTTCTGCAGCAACTTCCAATTTTTTCTGTTCTGCAGCAGCTTCTAATTTCTTCTGTTCTGCAGCAAATCTCCTTTCCTCCACTTGCATCTGCAATTTCTTTAGATCAGCAGCAGCATCAGCTTCTTTTTCTAATCTTTTTTCTTCAGCCAGAGCTTTTCTCTCTTCAGCAGCAGCTTTTCTCTCTTCAGCAGCAGCAGCAGCAGCAGCTTTTCTCTCTTCAGCAGCAGCAGCAGCTTTTCTCTCTTCAGCAGCAGCAGCAGCTTTTCTGTCTTCAGCAGCAGCAGCAGCTTTTCTGTCTTCAGCAGCAGCTTCCAATTTTTTTTCTTCTATTTGAAGTTTTCTCTCCTCAGCCGCAGCTTTTCTTTCCTCAGCTTGCATCTGCAATCTGAAATTCTCAGCATCTATCTTCTTTTGTTCAACTTCTGCTTTCAGTACTTCTGACTTTAATGCAATAGCAAATTGAGCAGTTGCCCATTCTTCTAACTCTTTCATAGTCTTATCAAGGGATTTTCCTTGTGCAATAAAGTAATCTAATGTAGACATCTTGTCTTCTTAAATCAGAAACCTGAAAAAGTAAATAAATTACCTTATTTCACTTTAATGGGAGACAAGTCTATACCATAGACTTAGTCTTAGTGAAAAACTTGTATGGTTATTTTGTTTATAATAACCAATGATAACTTGAGTACCTGTGGACAACAATAACTGTATATCTCAAATACTGTGGGAGACAAGCCTTACAAAGGTCTTGTATACCTTAATGTAATCAATGATCACTTGAGTACCTGTGGAAAATAATATTTCCTATACCAATCACTTTGGGAGACAAGCCTTACAAAGGTCTTGTACACTTTGTTTTATTACAATAATAACACTGGCTAACAAAAAAAATTTTTTTTTCTTTCTCTAACATTTCTATGTTTTTCTGGTCAATTTTAATGCGCTGTTTTTAAATCTGCAAACCGTTTTTCTCTATCAGGTCGGGATCTCTAGAAATACGCAATTGAAGGTTTTTAACAACGCATACAGTATTACAACATCATTCGTACAAGAAGTATAACAGTTATGTAGGCTTGAATTTCTTTGCAGTGAATGGCATGTGGTACATCGCGATGAAGCATCCAACAATAATCGGCAAGCATGGTCACACTCCACCGTCCTTGACAACGTGACTCCATTACGGCGATATCTTGATGGAATCGTTCTCCATGTTCATCGCTGACTTCGCCAAGGTTGTCAGGGAAAAAGTCATGATGCGAATCGAGCAAATGGATTTTGAGGGACATATTACAGCCCATAATTCTGTATGCATCTATGCACTGCTTAACAATATGCACATAGTCGACAGATTTGTGATTTCCCAGAAAGTTATCGACGATCGATTTGAATGCCATCCATGCGCGAAGTTCATTACCATGTAACAAGTTCTTGAATTGTTTGTCTGCAATAACTTTCCTAATCTGAGGTCCTACAAAGATGCCTTCCTTTATCTTTGCATCGCTAACTTGCGGAAACTTTTCTCGAAGATAAGTGAAAGCTTTGCTCGTTTTATCTAACGCTTTTACGAAATTCTTCATGAGCCCCAACTTTTATGTATCGGTGGTAAAATGATGCTGCCTTTGTTAACTAATGGCTCGTGTATTACATTTTTATGCCCGAGCTGCATACGATCCCTGATAGGCCACACCTTTTTTGCATAATGTTCCTGTCTGTTGCGGCTGTCCCATTCACATAGGAAGCAACAAAATTTAGTATACCCAGTCTGCATGCCCGTGAGAATTGCAATGATCTTTAGGTCTCCACAAATCCGCCATTGGTAGTCATAGTACTTTATTTTTGCCAAAAGTATAGCCATATTGTCATAAGTTTCTTTCATATGAACAGAGTAGGCGACTGGAATTGATGAAAATAAATTTCCGTTATGCAATAACACGGCTTTTAGACTAGTCTTGGAAGAGTCGATGAAAAGTCGCCATTCGTTGACTATGTTCTCATGACCGAGGTGCACCATTAGACCGTTTACATCTTTGCAATAGCAAATGTCATCATCCATCTCAAAGTATTGAACAAGTTCTCTGTGTCTATGATGAAATTTAGATATCGGAGTATTGGGCGCTAAAAGATTCCATTCTTTGAGTCGCGAACCGAGTAATTCCGCTTGTCCTTTGGTAAGAGCGAGATCACGTATTAGATCTGAAAGTTCTGAATGGTCAATTAAATGAACACCATCATTCACCGGTATATAATCCGAGTCAGAATTAGTTTCTAAAGCAGGTAAACTATCAATTTCTGATGGTTCATTCACGTCCAACGGATATTGTTCTGGTGGAACTGGGGTCGTACACGTGATTGGATCATGTGGCACTGGTTTCGAAACCGATTCAATATTTGGATAAACCACAGACTTTCTAGTTTTAAAAGTGAAACCATGGATATTTGTCAAGCAGAAGTAACAATCAATAGCGTGATTTGTCGGTTCACGCCATATTACTGGCACTCCAAAAGGCATCGACTTATGCTTCGGCGATTTTCGTAACCAACCTGCCAATGTATTTGCACAAGTCGAACAAACTGCATTTGGCTTCCAAGATTTATTTGCATCATCAACTTTCGAATCGAAATAAAGTTCATATGCTTTCTTTAGTAATGGTGTAAAGTTTTTCTCGTGAACACGATCGGTAAAATATCCGCACACGTAACAGAACAGATCAGCCGAATTTCTACAACTTCTAGAAGCCATATTTTGCTCAGAATTATTTCAAAATACAGTAACTATTTGAAAAATAGCGTAACATATGTCATGCATCTTTTAGCAGTATAAAAAGTAGAATTATTTTGCATTTTATTAATTTTTTATAAGTTATATAGTAAAAATGAAACGGAGCAAAAAACGGTTTCCCAAAAATATATTTATTCAGAAATATCTTAAGAACCCGATGTGATAGAGATAAACGGATTTCAGATTTGAAATCAGCGCAAGAAACTGACCTAAGAACACTTATTCTTATATAAGAAAGAAAATGTTGTTTGTCAGTGTAATCATAAAGTACTGATCTGTA
The DNA here is from genome assembly GCA_024509875.1 of Oreohelix idahoensis. NCBI lineage: Eukaryota > Metazoa > Mollusca > Gastropoda > Stylommatophora > Oreohelicidae > Oreohelix > Oreohelix idahoensis. The sequence continues at coordinate 40,483 of JAMPIV010006389.1, read as the reverse complement.
CTATAATATAAGTGTATTCAACTATACCTCCTATGTCATATGTCAACTAAAGACATTACAAAGGACAAACAAGAAAAGACAATCTGAAAAACATTTGCAGAGATCAAATTAAATTAAATAGGAGAAATGAAAAAAATGATCACAGAATCTGTGATGATAACTGCAATAAGATAACAAGACAAATAACGCCACAGTGTATAAACATAAGGGTGTAAAGAACTGAAATGAAAGGAAAGATGAGACCTACAATTATACAAACAAATCAAACAAAAATAAAGAACAGAAAAATATTAGAAATACAAATATGAACACAGTCGTCACAGCTAACAAATATTTGCAAACAATGTTGCATGCAAATTTCAATTAAAAAATTGCTCCCTATAGAACGCCAGAACAAGACCAATATTACTTGGTATATCCTGTTCTAGTCACCTCCCATCCAGGCCCGCAAACACATAACAATCACACATATAAACAAATAATATATAAACATAAATACATATAAATCATAAATGTGTACATTATATAATGAAATGTGTTGCAGTTGTAATGTATTGTATTGTATGCTCAGTTTTAACAGATTAGACTACCACTTTATTGAGTAATAGATTTGATTTCTAACTGTTACACTGTTCAATTTTTTTGAGCACATTAGAAGATCCAACGATGAAATTTGCACTTTATGTTCAACATTGCTCTTCTATTTCAGCAGGATAAACAATCACTAGTTTAGAACACTGACTGTACTGTGCCAAATGTCAACAAGTGCTGACCCAGATATTGCTACACTTGTCAGAACAGGTCAAGCTGACATTGATTGTATAGCTGTCCTACTGGTGTTGATGTGGTCAAACAAATGTTCTTGCAACTGTAAAATGTGATTCTCAACACAACAAGACTGCGTAGGCTGGACCCAGGAATCTGGCCCACCACTGTAAACCACTGTAAAGTGTGTGGTGTATGGTGTGTTCTCTTTCTTTTGTAAAGCTCCACTATCAATCACTGTAGCATGTTGTTTGTGGTGCCACTACTGTATATGTCCATTGTAGTATACAGAGTTGTTGAGATCAGGCATGCTCCAGTCTACCCAGCTGTAAATGGGTAACTCACCCTAGTCCTGAGTTAGGGAAGGCAAAGGCAGCTGTAAGCAGTAGTTTCCCTCTAAGGCTCCAGGGGGAGCAGGCCCTAAACTTGGTCAATTCAACCGACGCAGGATGGTGTATATATGGAGTGGAAGTGTAGAGTGTGATTAACGCGAATGGTGGACTGTTCGTGTTCTGACCAATCTAAGCACTCATTCACTTGTGTCTACAAGGCACCAATGCAGACTGCTGGAATCTTTTTTACACAGTTTATTTAGACGCACACACTGGGACATAACGAGTAAATCATGGATATATGTTGACACATCAATTTGCAGGCATACATAGTAGATCCCATGTCATGACATATTCATATATAATGGGTAGTACATCAATAGCTTCCAATGTCATGATACATTATGGCCGCATCCCCTATCTGACTAAACGCGTCAGTGAAGGCGGATCGGTAAGTAACTAAAGTTGCTTTATGTTCATAGTTTATATCATATTATGAAACCATGATAAGGGGTTTTTATCAAAATTGAGATCTCCTTGCCACTGTCCGAATAGTAAGATACATGACCCATTCTCTCGACAGTGATCCAAAAATATGATGACAGGAATGTAACATGGCCGCCTTCCTGAGTTGTCGCTCACTCACTCACAGGAGGGTATATATAAGCCAAAGTTAATTTGAAATGCATATGAATGATTTCCTAAAGTTTCTCCATACAGTTCTACAGTAATCCAGTTACTTCACGTAGACATAACTGCTGTATGGAAGCCCGTCATCTTCGTCGATACAAACACGACCCTAGCGTTGCGAAGCACAATATTCCAGCTAGGTCTAACCGACATGAGATCATCAAAAATAGGGTCTGGCATTACCTGGAGTCCGAATCATACATGATACCGTACATTAGGAGAGTCTCTAACACAAACTCTAGTAGAGACACAATCTCCTACAGAAGAAAAACCACTTCATAAATCATTTTTACTTAAGAATGTACCAGCCCTTGAAAAAGCGTAACCCGCCATTGTAAACGGTACATCGGAACTCATCACGACTTGTCAAGACAACTCATACTTCCGCTAGAGCGGCATAACAAGAATATAGTCCTGCCTACCCATCCAAAATATACAATATAGGACTGATTCTACTTGTACTAATAATATGTAATACATATGAATTCAGGCCATAAACATAATAAGCAAATTAATCTATTTTCTGGCCCTAACAAATAAGTACGGACATGAGTGCAATATCCATGCGCCGAATCAATATCAAGAACGATTACTCCTATGATCAAAAGTGTAAATCAATCATGAATTATCTAGCTTTACCATAGACAGCATTTTCATACACAAATGAATGAATGTCTATATCTTTTCCATATTAAATAGCCATATCGATTTTTGTAATATGTGCGTCAAAATATGCACGCAACAATCATCATTACCCGTCGTTCTGTAATATGATCCAAGGTCTGTTTATCAGCATCCCCATTAGTTCTGTAATTTGATCCAAGATCTGTTTATCATCATTACCGTTCGTTCTGTAATTTGATCCACGGTCTGTTTATCATCATTACCGTTCGTTCTGTAATTTGATCCAAGGTCTGTTTATCATCATTACCCGCCGTGCTGTAATATGATCCAAGGTCTGGTTATCATCATCATTACCCGTCGTGCTGTAATATGATCAAAGGTCTGGTTATCATCATCATTACCCGTCGTGCTGTAATATGATCAAAGGTCTGGTTATCATCACTCTTCAGCTCCCGAAGTTACATGTGCCTTCAACAAACGTCTGCCAAGTCTCTCCTGTCACATGACATCAGCTCAAGGTCATATTAGCTGATGTCACGTGACAGGAGAGACTTGGCAGACGTTTGTTGAAGGCACATGTACCTTCGGGAGCTGAAGAGTGATGATAACCAGACCTTGGATCATATTACATATCTCTTCAACCCCTTCACGTCTGTATCCAGTTCTCTTCTCCGTGTTTTTTTTTTAAATTTTATTTGGCGCCCTCTACATTTTTTACCCTCGGAGTTCTAGAACAAACTTGTTTATAGTCCGACTTTAATGATTTTATTGTGTTCTCTGACCTTGGAGATAAATCGACGTACAGGTATTTCCCATTACTTTTTCTTCCATGTACTTTCTTATCAGAACTTTTATTGTACGAGGTTTTATCGGTGCCATTTTTCATCAGATGTAATCTCGTCGCTGCAGTAGACATCAGATGTAATCTCGTCGCTGCAGTAGACATCAGATGTAATCTCGTCGCTGCAGTAGGCATCAGATGTAATCTCGTCGCTGCAGTAGACATCAGATGTAATCTCGTCGCTGCAGTAGGCATCAGATGTAATCTCGTCGCTGCAGTAGACATCAGATGTAATCTCGTCGCTGCAGTAGGCATCAGATGTAATCTCGTCGCTGCAGTAGGCATCAGATGTAATCTCGTCGCTGCAGTAGACATCAGATGTAATCTCGTCGCTGCAGTAGACATCAGATGTAATCTCGTCGCTGCAGTAGACATCAGATGTAATCTCGTCGCTGCAGTAGACATCCACAAGCTGTCTTCATCTTTTAAAAGTGACATTTTTTACACACACACCCACGCACACGAACCTCACATGCACGCATGCACACACACACACACAGAGTTTCCAGTTTGCCACTGTCCTGTAAAGCAACATCTGGCAGACTCGTTCTGTCTAGTTCACGTGTTATATTTGTCTTATCACTAGACCCACTACTCATCGTTAGACTCAGTAAGTGGTAGAGGATAATATTGCTCACCATTAGAATTGTTAGGTAGTGACGGGTAGCATTGCAAATCATTAGACTCATCGGCTAGTGAGAGGCTAATCCTGCTCATCATTAGACCCATTGGATAGGGAATGTGTAATACTGCCCTCCACTAGACCCATCGGGTAATGAGAGGGTAACATTGCAATCATTAAACACATTGAGCAATGAGAAGGCAGCATTTGTCACAGATTCTGCAAATTGTTGGAACTGATGCTGCCTTTGACATGCATTAGCTGTCAGGTCGTGTTCATCTTAAATTTTTTACAGATCAGTTTCTTGACTTTTGTGGTCAGTTTCTTGGTCTTGCTTGTTTGGTATATCATCTACCTTAGAAATGACCAAGTTTGTATAGGGCATCAATTTTCTGTAGTTGCTTTTGCTAATGTTTGAATATAAGGGTCCGTCTATGGCAGATGTCGTAGATTTAGACAAACTGCTGGACGTAATGTTATCTGGCAAGTTCTGGCTAATTAAATTATCACTATTATTTATTGTGTTTGTGTCGTCGTAATAAACTCCCAGAATTTGGGTAAATTTCGGAATATTTATCGCAGAAATGTGTTCGGCACTGTAGTTTTTGCGTCTGTTAGCCACGATTGTGAACGAACTGAGATTTATTGTAGAATACTCAACATTGTCACGTCTTGGCGCGTTAGACGTCAAATACTGATTGTCTGGTGATTTTTCTGATAAATCATCCATAACCTGTGGCCAATCGAGAATCACTTCGTGGATATGCTGATTGGCGGGAGAATCAACAAATATATTATCTTTGTCTTCATCTATGCAAGCCGTTTCGACTGCCTCTTTATAAAATGAAGATTGACTGACATGTTTAAGTAGGGAAGTGTTTGTGTAATCGTAATAATTGTGACTTGTGTTTTGGATACTTCTTTTGAAATGTGGCGGTATCTGGTTGTGAATGAACTGATTACAGGCAGTACCTCTGTCTCCAAAATCAAGATCCACATTATCCAGGATTGTAAAAGACATGCCGTCTCTAAAATGATTCCCGTTGCAAATAAACATATTGTCTTTTTCATTATCACTTGACTTCTTGTTAAAGAAAATGGACAAGTGTTTTCTCGTCGATTTCTCCTGCCAGTCGTCTGCTGAGATTAACATGGCTGATTTTTGTTCTTGTCCAGAAGTGACTGAAAAGATGTCCAATGGTGACGTGTTTAGAGCGGCATTTGTTGATCTGCGGTTAATGTCTGCATCAGACATACAAACTCTGAAAGATTTCATTGGTGTTGTTTTCTCCACTATCCCGGCTGACCTGGCGAAGAATGACATACCCCGGATGTAGCTGTTTTGACCATGACCTCTGTTCTGTGTATACATACTCTCATGTCCACTGTTTTCGTGAAGGATTTCAATGTCAGACGACGCCAGCTGGGTCAATACTGTAAAGCTCTCGTCAAGGTCAGTGGTCATTATGCTGTCTGGTTGGTTAGTGCAGCCTTGACCTATGCCGTTCGTCTGGGATTTAGAGGATTCTCTTCTGTCACGTATAACATCAGATCCGAGATCCTCTATGCATGAACCATGTATTGTTCCGTTTGCCTGAAACATGAAAAAAAATGTAGGTCTTATTTAGTGTGAGAATTACAAAAGAAAACGAAAGATAATAGGAAATATTGCATGTCTACTATACATTCTTGTCCCTTTCCCCATTTATAATAGACTCATTGGTAATTTATCAATGATTGTCGCCGAACGTTCGGCAGTGAAAATGTGTATTATAGAGTTTGGATTAGGGTTAGGATTAGGGTTAGGGTTAACCATAACCCTAATCCTAACCCTAATCCTAACTAAAAAAATCCCCATATTCATTGCGGAACGTTCGGCGATCGTCATTGGGAAATTACCGACTCATTTATAGACACATTCGTCTGACTCGTTTATAGAACTTTCATTTACAATACACGTTTTTACATTTCAATAACTTATAGCACACTCACTTATAGAACGTGCTCCTTCATTTGTTTTTATTATAGTACACCCTCACTTGTTCATAGCACACTCATTTATAGTACACTCTTTTGGAGTACATACTGTTAAATTTCAATCATTTATATCACACTTATTTATAGAACACGCTTTTGTGCTTCAGCCATTTATAGCACACGGGCTGGTTACTCCTGCATCACAAATCTGAGACCTACTGTAAGTGAAGTTTCACAAATCTGAGACCTACTGTAAGTGAAGTTTCACAAATCTGAGACCTACTGTAAGTGAAGTTTCACAAATCTGAGACCTACTGTAAGTGAAGATTCACAAATCGGAGTCCTACTGTAAGTGAAGTTTCACAAATCTGAGACCTACTGTAAGTGAAGTTTCACAAATCTGAGACCTACTGTAAGTGAAGTTTCACAAATCTGAGACATACTGTAAGTGAAGTTTCAAACAATTCACTCCCCCACGGCAGTATATACTATGGATTTATCTTATATGTCTATTTGCATGCGCGAATGTGTGTTTTATTTCTTTTGTACATACGATGTGCACGTGTGTGTGTTACTGATATGTGTATGTTTGTGAATATGTGTGAATGTGTTTGTAGGCATGTTTATCAGTTTGATATACAGTGTGAAGGCTGGGAAAAATGGAAAATTTTCATGGGCTTGATGCAAATAATTATTCTGAAATGCACAACTTGCACGTGCCTGTTGCGGCCTGGTCCTTGTCGTGTAGGGGCGAGCACTCATGTCGTTGACATGAAGTCTGTAAGCTTGTAGTGTGCATGATGCGCCATCTGGGGGACAAAATAAACCGTAATATGATGGTGAAATACACATCTCGAGGAGTATTATCTATTAATCAGTCAATCAATCAATCAATCAATCAATCAATCAATCAATCAATCAATCAATCAATCAATCAATCAGTCTGTCTGTCTGTCTGCCTGCCTGCCTGCCTGCCTATCTATCTATCTATCTATCTATCTATCTATCTATCTATCTATCTATCTATCTATCTATCTATCTATCTATCTATCTATCTATCTATCTATCTATCTGTCTGTCTGTCTGTCTGTCTGTCTGTCTGTCTGTCTGTCTAGCTGTCTGTCTGTAAGTCGGTCTGTCTGTCTGTCTGTCTGTCTAGCTGTCTGTCTGTAGGTAGGTCTGTCTGTACGTTTGTCTGGATACCTGTCTGTCTATTATCCGGCCACCCATACATCCATCAATGCATCCATCTGTCTGTCTGTTCTTCTGCTTGCCTACCCGTCTGTCTGTCTGCCTCTTGTGTGGCTAGTGGTTTTCCTCTCTGTCCATCCGTTTGTCTATATGTATGCATATTTGTCTGTCTATTTGTCTAGTGATCAACCTGTGTCTTTATGTCACTTCAGCTTTCTTTCTAATTTTATTTGTCTTTTCTCATCTTCCTGTCGGCAGATCTATCAACAGCTTCACAAAGCTGGGGTCACCAAAACGACAAATTTTAGATTCGTTGATCAATTACAAATTCAGTCCACTAATTAATTATCTTCTTATTAGCCGTAACCTGAATTATGAAGACAACATCAACCATCAGAACTGGAATTGACTGAACTCTGAAAAAGCAGTTTGACAACATTGATTTCGCCGACGACCTTTCCCTTCTATCCTATAACTGTGACGAGATGGAAGACAAAATGTGAATACCTGATGAGGGATCACATCAACTGGATATGAAAATAAAACACAAACAAGATAAGTATCATCTGAATAAATGTGACAAATGAAAGATCGCGCCATTGTTCTTGTAGAAACATTCCTGCGATTTGAAGATATAATTCTTGGTGGCATTGTGGACAGAGTTGGAAGAATGGACAGTGATGTCGAAATGAGAATACAAAAGGCAGGAGATGAAGTACTTTCATTGCGTTTGGACATAAATGAAAATCAACGGAGGCCAAGTCCAACACACACAAAAAAGTAGAATTGTTAGCGCAAAAGTGAAAACAGTCCTTTTCTATAGCCCAATAACAAACAAACAAAAACAAAACAAAAAAAAAAGGGGGGGGGGGGAGGGAGGCAACCAAGAAGTTACACATTTCCAAGAAATAAATGTCACAGACCAGAATCCAAATGTTAAGACAAGTTCATCATTATGGAACTGATGGAAAGACACAGACAAACACCAGCGGAACAAGTGGTCACGAGAAGACGCTGGTATCGTGTGGGAGGAAAGCAGGTGATAGCATTATAAGGCAGGCCTTGTTCTGGAAACCGCAGGATAAAAGCAAAAAAAGGGAGACACAAAAATCTCAGGGAGAGAGGAACCTGTCACAAACTTTAATAGGGCACACACACCAAATGCATGGGGGAAAAAATGTGAACAGATGACAGGAAAGCTTGGCGTGGTGACTTAAGACTAATACTCCGCAGGGAGCTAGAGGGTAGTGGACGAATAAATAAATCCTCTCTAAGTGTCACTGCCAAGAGAATCTGTTTCCTTGCCTTCCTCTTTCGCATGTTGGTCTCTAATCACAAACACCTTCCAAGTATACACGGTAGCATGCCAGTATCGTCTGCTTAGTAACCACAGCATGTGAGGCAGGGTCAAGGACTCAGCCAGCAATAACCAGAGCAAAGTTGTTTCCAGTGTCTCTGTCGTAACGCTGAATCAGCTGAATGAACTGTGACACCTGTTGAGGCAGACAATAATTGCTTGATGAGTAACTATGTTTAGTCTTATGAGTGATTTTCTTTGATGGACGGTTGTATTTTGTTTAGTAAGTGGGTTTTAATGAGTGGTAAAAAAAAAAAATTGTTAATGTATCTGAATAATTTTTCTTCATGTCGTAAACGACTTGGAACAGTCAGTATACCTACCTGCGCGAGGGACATACCATATCTGCGCGAGGGACATACCATATCTGCGCGAGGGACATACCATACATGGGCGAGGGACATACCATATCTGCGCGAGGGACATACCATACATGGGCGAGGGACATACCATATCTGGGCGAGGGACATACTATACCTGGGAGAGAGACATATCATGACGTCGTTAAAAATACACTTAAAACAAGATTTTGTGAAGCTGCAGAAAAGACATCTTGCTGACCTTGAAATAGCTTAATAGGCAATGGAATACAGAATAGTTAGTTTGTATACAATAAAACCATTACTGCACAACCGCCTTAATTTAGCATGATGGATAAAATCACTAGTTCACAACCGATTTTGATACTGATACCAAGGTCAAATCCCACCACTATAGTGTTAATGAGATAAAAGGGCAGATACACTTTCCTGACACTACTGATGATCAATTTCCTTTTGTCGTATTGCTTTTTACATTGTTTCATATCGTTCTATTGTTTGTATTTTTTGTTTTTTTGTTTTTTTGTGTTTTTTTTTTTGCAAAGCCCAGAACTCATCGCTTAATAAGCGTCATTCGTTTTCATATTTTCACGTTTGTATTTGAGTGAAAACTAATTCATTCTGTATTATCGTTTTTGGAAGAGTATCGTCAACAGATCCATCGCCTATAACAGAACTTTCCATATCACTTTCTACATATTAACACTAGTTCAGGTGTGTCACAGGTCGAGGCATTAGAGAAAAGGGGTGATTGAAACCAGGTCTCCCACGTGGAATAAAAACGGGCGTGTTATCCATTCACAACTGCCGACGGATTGGATACACATTGAAAAAACCAGTTGACAGCATTACCAGACAGTCCTTGTGCTAAAATATCCAGGGCATGAGAAGTAGAGACAGAATACAGAACACAAGCAGAAGTGAGCTGGCAACCGACATGCAGGGAGTGAGGAAAGTACGGAAGACTTTGAGTTGTTGGCATGCGACAGGGGGACTTGGCGGGTGTTGGTTGGAAGCCTATGCTCCTTGAGGAGCTAACAGGTGCTGGTTTGATTGATTGAATAATTACCACTTACATTAACTACTATACGTACTTTAGAGAAATAGTCTCGAATTAAGAGCACCTTGCGTCTTGTGACCTCATTTTAAAAACAAGTGTACGGTAGATAACCTCGGAAATTCAACAGCTCGAGAATATCTATAGATAACTTCCCTTATACTTTTGCTGCATATGCCCATTCTTACAGGTCAATTTTTGCAAGGCAATTTTCTGAGATATGCGTAATTTCTTAATTTCTTATCTTATCGCCCCGCGTGGAGCATGGACCATCAACAAATTTAGACCAAACCTTCCTGTCCTGTGCCATCCGTCAAAGATCTTACCATGACTTTTTTTTATTCCTTTGTTGACTATGTCCAAATCCCTTCTACTTGTGTTTTTTAAGTATCTGTTTCATTTGCCATGAGGATTCCAGAACATGTACTTGCATGTAATGCTATCAGCTACGTTTCCCCAATAACTGTGTCCTCATGCATGATGACTTAATGCATCACATGTCTAGTTCCTTTATTTATATCCAATAATCCGATTGGAAATACGACAATTAACACTGAATAATATGTACGCGTGGTCGCTCTTCACTGGTGTAAGTCTTGCCACGTACTGTTCTCTCTCTCTCTCTCTCTCTCTCTCTCTCTCTCTCTCTCTGTCTGCTTCTACCTTTATATTTATTGAAAGTTAGAAAGAGAAGAGTAGTGAAAGAGAGAGCTCGCGCTAGAGAGAGGGATAGATAGATAGATAGAGAGAGAGAGAGAGAGAGAGAGAGAGAGAGAGAGAGAGAGAGAGAGAGAGAGAGAGAGAGAGAGAGAGAGAGAGAGGGAACTAAGAGAAAATATCGACTAAACATATATAAATAAATTTTGTGAAGCGTTTTGAATGTTACAAGTCAATCTTCAAATAATTATTAATGTCTACACAAAACCGAAATTTGGATTTTGACATCAGAATGAGAGAGAACGTGGGCTAGAAATGAGATATTTTAGAAAGATCATCCGACTATCGTACATGGCTGGTATACCCAAATGAACAGGTAAGACACTCAGTTAGAAGTGCCGTAGGATCATATACTTATCTTCTTACAACAACAACAAAAAACAATGAAGTTACGGAAACAACAATAAATGAACAAACTTTGCTGCGGGATGGACATTCGGAGTCTGTGTCAGAGTTGGGGCACTGTACGAAGGATGGCCACCGACCGAGCAAAGTGGAATCAATTTGTTGTTACCCTACAAGACGCCACTAGGCGTGATGGCCACTGACTGCTTTGACGGTCGGCGGCTAAGGATCGAAGAAGAAGAAGTTACAACAAAAAAGAGATGGAACCTGTCATGATATCGCCACATACCAAGATCACAAATGTTCGTGGTTTTTCCTTCAACGGACAAAAGAAGTAAGTACGTACATTAAAAGAACGTGGATTGGCATCAAAATAAATGGACAGATCTACCTGCCACAAATTGAAAATAAACAAAAAACAACAAGCCTTACAATCGACGGACGAAAGTGGCGACTACTAGTTAAACGCTAGTTGTCTCTGTGTCGCAATCGCCAGGTAGTGTGAGACAAGTCACGTCAAATCAAGCGCTAGAAAAATATATATTGACGCTAATCGAAGCACAGTCAATACTCCAGTACGTGTCGTTCGATCTGCTATTTCTGATATCATAAAAAGTGTTGGCACATAACAGCACTGCATTCATGCTGATTATCAATAAGTAATCGATGTGGCCCAAGTCATTTCATCTGTTATCGGGTCTAGTTTACGTTCTTTGTTTTCTTTGTATCGAACCGTCCACATATAGCCAGCCATTTACACATAACCAACAGCATATATATATGGGGTTCTGCTTGAGTATTTCTGTTTATGTTCTTCTTTATTGATTTATTTAAAAAAAAATTATTTTTGTAATTTAAAACATTCTCAATGATATCTTCCATGACCTATTGACAAGTAGGCCATTACTTCTTGAGTATTGCATGAAATTACATTCTTTGAGCATTAGACGAACCAGAACTAGCAAACTACCGCTTACAGTGAGACGTTACACATGTTAGTTTCTAAGTTTGTAATTCGTCATTCAGCCACTAAAGAACTTTCTAGTGTAAGAATAGCTCCAGTGAAAAACACCTTACTTACTTAGTCGTTCCCCTTCTACCGTGAGGTGTAGAGGTTTGGAAGAGAGAGCGCGAGACTATCCTATCGGCTGTCCTCGTACTGACCTGGTTCCATTCTAGTCCTCGGTCCTTCAAAGATTGTCTAATGTTGTCCTTGTGGTGGGTTTTGATGTTATTAAGTGTGGTTGCTAGGTTACTTAGTGTACTGAATGAGGTCAGCTGTGAAGGTCCCTGAGGATAACAGTTTATGTGAGTTTACAGAGTACCTTACTACTACCACCTATGACCTCAAGCACACTTATTTGTGATTTACATGACTGATAGCTACGTCTAATGTCTAGGGTAATGAAATGTGGTGTGCTGGTAATTGAGTACACAAACACACATACACTAATATTAAGCTCTATGATCAAGTCAATTAACACTGTGTTTAAAATTTAGGAATTACAATTTTTTTTCAAATTTATTTCGTCCTGAACCAAGTTTTCTTCTGGTCAGGACTTTTAAATCAAATACGAATTAATGTCAATAGAAGTACATATAATTGAATAATCACATGAAAGACTTGAACACACACACACACACACACACACACACACACACACACACACACACACATATATATATATATATATATATATATATATATATATATATATATAAGTTAAATTTGCTACTATTTTTACTAAAACTAAAAAGTCTCTTGGAAACTAATGCTGGATGTCGGGTCGGGGTATTTGCATCATCCCCAGTCTCTATGTAACCGTGTTCATTTGCTTTTTACACAGGGTTAATGGTGGACAAGCTTCTTATTTTCACAATGTAGTTTAAATTTTATTATAGTAGTTGATGAATCTCAGCAGGCCAGGTCTTTAATACTTAACTGGCCTGTGTGATGATGGAAGAAAGTAGTTCCTTAGGCCCACTCCTCACATGCTCTGAGGTAATATGGTAGGCATCTCATTTCATACAAACTTGGACTTCTCCAGAAACATCTGGCATTAGCACAATGCCAGACAAAGAAACTCTGAAACTACAAAATTAGGCTATGTCTTAACATACTACCTAATCCACCATGTTAACAAGCATAATTACATTGAAATTAACCAGACGGGGTCAGATCTCTCTGACCGACCCAGCACATCTACATCCAGGCTGTTATCAAGTAGCACTAGTTCCATTCCTCTCCTCTATGGACTGCACTGCATCTGAAATATTTTCATTAATCTCTTTTTTTTTCATATAATAAGGTGGGTAATATGTTTTCCACCTGACCACCTGAAAAGAAACATCTGTATTCTACATTTCTGATAGTTTATCCTACTATATTTCAACCTCTAGGCCCTGGACAGTCAGCGGGGACCTAGAATAAGTACTCACTTGTCGTAATCATTTTTCATTATATGGCAGTATCAATCACTCATAATTGTTATATAAAAGGTTAATAATTTCGTCCTTACCACAATTCAGAATTAAAAACACACCGATACGCTGAAATAGCACAAACTCAGCTGAGCTGCTGGCTAGAGTAGAGCGTCCCACTACTATTAGCATATATATTCAATGGACGACAAACTTCTTAGCCTCAACGATCTGCTTGTATGGACAGTCTTCAAAAAAAATGGCAACTAGCCGGCAAATTTTTCAATAATCTTAACTGTCTCGTCCAATGAGAGTACTGCCCCTTCTAGAATTTAAAATTTCAAACTAACTGTCCAATTTTAGGTCAAATGTGTAGTGTATTTCTGTCTGTCGGTCGGTCCGAACTTGGGTTTTCCCAAAATTGCACTTGGTTTTGGACCAACTACAAAAAAAAACTACACAAATTTTTCCTCACCCACTGCTTAGATTTCTACTGCGAAGATATTTTTAGATTCTCTCCTCCTTGTCTCCCCCTTGTTTACATGTACTTGTTTTTCTGCCTTCGTCTCAAGGACGCGTCAAATGTAACTTTAGTGAATGCAAAACTAACATGTGTTTGCGAGTCTGCATCGAACAAATCAGTCTTTTGTCAGTAACTTCCGAATTATCTGTCCGTCTTTTTATTTGAAAGCATATTACGTATTTATCAGGAAAAGATAAGCTCTTTAACTAGCTAATTTTTGTGATTATAAACCTATTAATAAGAAATTCCATATTTTTTTCCATGTTAGTCTTGAAATCTTTACTACCACGCGTTCACTTCTTTTCCATGTGCTGTCCAGCTATTTTCGAGAGTTTTACGTCATTCTAAATAAGAGCTAAGTCTGTTTTCGTAACCTAAGTGGCTACATGTTCTTACTTTACCTCGTATTTCAAACACTAACTACGAGTTCGCGCGTATGTTAGGCTTAGATTCAAACGCTTGCAGACAGCATCATTTTTTTCTTTTCTCCTTTCTTTACCCCGTCTGAACGAATAGGCCTTTCGCGTTCCCATGTTATAATTAGTTTTTTTCTTTTTCCAATGACACTAGAAAACGATTGTACGATCTACCAAATCAACGCTCTTGTGGCGTAGGCGAAAAAGCCGCAGCGTAACTTAACTATATTTTATCCCAACAATTTATTTTAACTTTTATCTTTATAAACTGGAGGATTTCATCGCTGTATCAATGTATTCCATCACAGTCCTCCCAGCGGACTCTGGGTCGTCCTGGGGGTCTGGATTCCTGGCTCTTTGTTTCCCATGCTTGTCGTGGTAGCCAATCTTCTCCCATTCTGCAGACATGGCCAAACCATCTTAGTTGGGACTGTTCTACTTGGGTCTGCAGGGGGTGGGATTTTAGGCCTTGACGTATCGTCTGGTTGCGTACCATATCTCTTCTTGTTACTTCAACCACCTTCCTCAGATACCTCATTTCTGAGGTTTTGATCTGGCTTTTGTGGGTTGTAGTCATTGCCCATGACTCGCATCCATATGTGAAAAACACCAAATATGTTAAATGTGTGTCTTTGTGTGTGTGTCCCCTCCATTTTTTCCCTTTTCTTTTCGTTTTAATTAGTACTAATAGTTAGAGGACTATGTGTTTGGGTTATATATATATATATTTATAATGTAGCCCCCAGCTACTTATTTTCCTGCTGTTCTTTCGACGTTTTCTCCTCTCTTCTGCTTGTTGTGTGTGAGCTTCTTTTCGCCCAATCTAAGGTGGCGCCGTAGATAGAATCGCCACTTGGTGCGGACGTCAGTTTCATCTTCCCAGGTTGCTGGATTTATGTCCAATATAGATAGATAGATGGGTGGGTGGGTGGATGGATGGATGGATGGACGCACGGACGGACGGAAGGACGGACGGACGGACAGACAGACAGATAGACAGACAGACAGACAGACAGACAGACAGACAGATAGATAGATAGATAGATAGATAGATAGATAGATAGATAGATAGATAGATAGATAGATAGATAGATAGATAGATAGATAGATAGATAGATAGATAGATAGATAGATAGATAGATAGATAGATAGATAGATAGATAGACGTTTGAAAATTAGATCAACACGATTGCCTATGGGCAGCAAGTAAATAAATAAATATAAGTAAATATCAGGCACTTGTAAGACTTATCTTACGCTCTCGAATCACTTGGTCTGGAAATTAAAGTTATCATCTAGCTGCGAACGGGAATCACACAGCCAAATTAGCACTCATATTCTTTCATGATTCCCTTTCGCAGCTAGGTAACAGTGCCGTTTGGGTGGTCCCTGGTTCGATCTCCCGGTCAGCCAATCATTTATATTTCTGTTCTGTTGTCTTGTGTCCTCCATCTTTCTGTCTTATGAGTACCATCTAGTTACTTATACTTATTTACTTATTCATCTACTACACACAAGCCTCGGATTAACTATATCATTAATCATCTGTGCCAAGAAAACTTCAGAAGATCACTAATACTTACCAACAAAGGAAGAGCGTTCAGCGCAGCAGACGACACAGAGAAACAAAAAACCAAACGACATAATTCTACGGACACATTCAGCTCGTTGTACTTGGCATGGATTTGAGAACTTGTATGGCTGCCTCCAGAAACTGTGGAAAGATGCAATCTCCCTGCTCTATATTTCGTCAATGCAGCGTCTTTCATATTTTTCAGGATCAAAAGTGTGTCCAGTGTGCTGATTAACCCCATGACGGTCGATAGAAGTGGTGCTATTATAAAGAAGACAGCGAATCCGACACTGACATTTGTAGGCAAAAACTTGCAAACTTCGTCCTCGTAATAATGAAATATGTCTGTACCCCCGGCCACTGGGACGAGTCCAATAACTGCCGACACAAGCCAGGAAGCACATACAAATATCTTTATTCCTTTCGACGACATGAACATTTGACCTTTAGGTGACGTCCGGAGTGAAGCCATCCAATACACGTTAATGACGAGCAGTACCATCAGATGGGAGGACCGCAGCGTGATCGACAACCACGTGTAGCACATGCACAGATGTTTGCTCCAGGAGATGTCGCCTAGCCTGAGTACCGCTGGCACTGGAAGAAGTAGCCCTGAGCTGGTTGTCATGGTAACAAAAATGGATATGAAGGCCACGTCACAGCTGTGGTACAGAGGTTTGTAATGAAGTATAATTAACACGCCAAAGATGTCGGTGAAGAATGCGATTGGTGAAATGATGATCCAAGCCAGGGCTATCCCAAAACTAGGCATGTTTTCCCTCCACTGGCAAAACTGGGCTGTTGTTTCCACTTGGACTACATTGCTAGAAAATTATTGCGCGATATTTTTTTATAGCTGATAACTCACCTCTAACTACATCAAAGCCCCTGGTATTTGTGTGTAAATAAACAAACGAATTTATGTTCGTTAGCTGACTATATGTACTTTCACGGTTCATTCTCACAGCGAGGTGACTGCGCCTTGTGGATGGTCACTGATTCTATTCCAAGTAAATCTGTCACTGTTAACTTTTGTTTCGTCTACTGTCCTCCTTCCTTCTGTCTTAAAGTACGTGCTATTTACCTATACATGTTTATTTATCTACTACTTACAGGTCTGAGGTTTCTTTGTCTTTATGTCAGTGGTCATTTTAGACAGTTATCTGAACGTTCAATGGTTCTTTATCTCAACCTGAAGTTTCAGGTAACAATGGCACAGAACATCATAAAACGTGTGTACAACCGATGAGTCGTTTGTGGTATGTCGAAGCTCTTGTTGTTATTGGATGTAGTCGATGGTGGTAGGCATCTGATAACTTTCTTTGTTCAGGCATTTCTCCAGGTACAAGCCGGCCTGAAAGAAAAAAGAAAAGTAAAAAAACTCGTCAAAATAGAATGTGACTGGACATACACTATGATTAGAATGTTAGTCTATTATAGAATGTGACTGGACATACACTATGATTAGAATGTTAGTCTATTATAGAATGTGACTGGACATACACTATGATTAGAATGTTAGTCCTATTATTAGAATGTGACTGGACATACACTATGATTAGAATGTTAGTCTATTATAGAATGTGACTGGACATACACTATGATTAGAATGTTAGTCTATTATAGAATGTGACTGGACATACACTATGATTAGAATGTTAGTCTATTATAGAATGTGACTGGACATACACTATGATTAGAATGTTAGTCTATTATAGAATGTGACTGGACATACACTATGATTAGAATGTTAGTCTATTATAGAATGTGACTGGACATACACTATGATTAGAATGTTAGTCTATTATAGAATGTGACTGGACATACACTATGATTAGAATGTTAGTCTATTATAGAATGTGACTGGACATACACTATGATTAGAATGTTAGTCTATTATAGAATGTGACTGGACATACACTATGATTAGAATGTTAGTCTATTATAGAATGTGACTGGACATACACTATGATTAGAATGTTAGTCTATTATAGAATGTGACTGGACATACACTATGATTAGAATGTTAGTCTATTATAGAATGTGACTGGACATACACTATGATTAGAATGTTAGTCTATTATAGAATGTGACTGGACATACACTATGATTAGAATGTTAGTCTATTATAGAATGTGACTGGACATACACTATGATTAGAATGTTAGTCTATTATAGAATGTGACTGGACATACACTATGATTAGAATGTTAGTCTATTATAGAATGTGACTGGACATACACTATGATTAGAATGTTAGTCTATTATAGAATGTGACTGGACATACACTATGATTAGAATGTTAGTCTATTATAGAATGTGACTGGACATACACTATGATTAGAATGTTAGTCTATTATAGAATGTGACTGGACATACACTATGATTAGAATGTTAGTCTATTATAGAATGTGACTGGACATACACTATGATTAGAATGTTAGTCTATTATAGAATGTGACTGGACATACACTATGATTAGAATGTTAGTCTATTATAGAATGTGACTGGACATACACTATGATTAGAATGTTAGTCTATTATAGAATGTGACTGGACATACACTATGATTAGAATGTCAGTCCATTGTACCTCTTGTGTAACACATTCGGCTTGTATCTCACTTACCTTTCTTTATTCACGTTTTCAACATTACAGGTCAAATAGACAGATAACGTACTTAAGTCTTCCAACGATTCTTCTTGTTGCTTCAACGTGGAGCACAAGGAAATAGAACATATCTTCCAAGAATGTCAGCTCCACGAGAGAAGCATATTGACGACATAGCATTCACCAGTTCTT
The DNA here is from genome assembly GCA_024509875.1 of Oreohelix idahoensis. Taxonomy (NCBI): domain Eukaryota; kingdom Metazoa; phylum Mollusca; class Gastropoda; order Stylommatophora; family Oreohelicidae; genus Oreohelix; species Oreohelix idahoensis. The sequence continues at coordinate 21,910 of JAMPIV010006389.1, read as the reverse complement.
GACTGAGACACTGTGTCATATCAACCCTTTTTCATTCCTCATAGAGCACGGCGCCACCACCTGAGGAAACCTGCGACAAAGCCCACATTCTTGCGGCTGAAGTTTCTGTAACAATTTGTCTTACACGATGAGGTTTCTGTAACAATTTGTCTTACACGATGAAGTTTCTGTAACAATTTGTCTTACACGATGAAGTTTCTGTAACAATTTGTCTTACACGATGAGGTTTCTGTAACAATTTGTCTTACACGATGAGGTTTCTGTAACAATTTGTCTTACACGATGAGGTTTCTATAACAATTTGTCTTACACGATGAAGTTTCTGTAACAATTTGTCTTACACGATGAAGTTTCTGTAACAATTTGTCTTACACGATGAAGTTTCTGTAATAATTTGTCTTACACGATGAGGTTTCTGTAACAATTTGTCTTACACGATGAAGTTTCTGTAACAATTTGTCTTACACGATGAAGTTTCTGTAACAATTTGTCTTACACGATGAGGTTTCTGTAACAATTTGTCTTACACGATGAGGTTTCTGTAACAATTTGTCTTACACGATGAGGTTTCTGTAACAATTTGTCTTACACGATGAGGCTGCTAGTCCCGTGCACAACCTCATTATAGTCGCCTTTTACGACATGCCCTGGTAAGCAGCAACCCTGTTATTTCTTTGTCTTCCCCGGAAACTGCAAGGGCGAGAATCCTGATGGTGGGAACTGCAAGGGCGAGAATCCTGATGGTGGGAACTACAAGGGCGAGAATCCTCTTGGTGGGAACTATTTATAACACATAAGGAAGGGAAACCCAAGGTCTGTAAACAGTAAATAAATATTAAAGTTAAAGTTAGTTGCTTATCCTTTACAGGACGTGGCAATCAACCCCAGCTTTTATTGGCTGTTTGTGATTTTTCTAGGCAATTTTTTTCATTCAGTAGTTTGCCATTGCTTTCTGAACGGTACGGCGCTTATACCATTGTTAAAAATCCACACAAAGCGATTTGCTACCAAACCGCCTGCAGCAGGTTTCGAACCTGGTATATCTGGATTATGAAACTGCGTTCATATCCATTAGGCCACAGACGCCGACAAATAAATATTAGACAAACATAAAGGTATGTTTTAAGGCACTCGTAAGAAATAAAGAAGTAGAACACTAGACAACAGAAAAACAACAGACGTGAGTGGCTTACCCAGGACTCGAGCGAGAATCCTGAGGGTGGGAATTACAAGGGCGAGAATCCTTATGGTGAGAACTACAAGGGCAAGAATCCTGATAGCAGTAACAAAAGTTTCAAACATACAGTTTAGGGTTACCATATCGTTCAACGCAACAGAAAGACAATGTTTAATTTATTGCCATTAAAGAAGGACAATGAAGGATACCTTAATGACAAAGTAGGACAAATAGTAGGACATATTTATTTCAATAAATAAACGTATGTAAAACATATTAACTTACATATCAATTTGATCAAATGAATGATTTTGTGTTTATTAATATATTTCTGGTGATACAAATCTTCTTTAACAACGCTAGATTAATGTTTTAAATCCACGTATAAACACATCATTACCCTCTATATTACGCCCAGTTCCACATAACATTTTGTTATAATTATCCTAAGTAAACGTAACACATTTCTCTAAGGAAGTCATATCTTATACAAGTATTTCACTCAGATATTGGGAGACTGTTTCTGCTGCCGTGTTTAGTGTATTCTGCACCTTAATTAATTTGTATGGTAAATCACCAGCTTTCAAGTTAAAATACTGAATAAATATTTAAAATATTTTGCCCGAGCCATGTTTGTTGACATCAGTGAGAACTCCATAGTCAGCAAATTCTGCTTTCTTCCAGTCTTTCAAAATGTATATTATCAAGTACTTTGGTGCTGGCGCATGCAAATTTGTTGGCAATTTCTGAATGACGGAAAACATTTGGAAGTACAGTCCACTGATTGGAAACTACCGTGATATTTCATAGTACGAAAAGCAAACAGACCTTCTGTAGCAATAACTTTATCCTGTTGCCTCTGTGCACACATGAATTCTGTTTCTCACTCTTGCCGATCACTGGAAAATCAGGAAAATTTCTTTGTCAGTTCATTTTGGCATTTATCGAAGGTTGTGTAATAAATAGATAATGCCATTAACTTAAATTTAATTAAATATTAAAATTATTTGTAACTTGCAATAGACGACGAGGTTTTAACTGACTAAAGCTAGTACTGCGTTAAGGGTCGGCCTGAGGAATTTCATGCCCCGATTTGGGCCATTCTGGAGAAGCTCTATGGACTTCAAATTATTTTGGTTGTAATGCAGTATTTTTATGTCAACATTTGCCCTCCCCCAAATAAAAATGTATATATAATCTTTTATTTAAACAATTTTATTGCATGAATGTTTTATACCTATGTGAAAGGTTTTATACCCATGTGAAATGTTTTATACCTATGTGAAATGTTTTATACCTATGTGAAATTGTCTTCGTTTCTTAAATTAAAAATTTTTTTTGTTATTCGAATGCTGGGGGTGGGAAACCGAGTACGGAGCCCCCCTGTGATCGTGGAGCCCGATGGATGTCGTGGGTTAAATCGGCCTCAGGCCGGTCCTGACCGTGTTAAAATAATCACCGTGTTTTTTTTTTCCACAAGTGGATAGAAACATACAGAGTAATACATGCAAAACCTGAGTTAAAATATGATGATAATCTATTATAAATGATCCAACAATAGGAAATCTTCCAGGACTGTTGATAACTACTTGCTCGATTCTGTGGGGATGACGACCTTAATTGTGTCGTCGCAACTGAAAGTCAAATGGGAATTTTCGAAGCTGCACCTTTCTCGTAATTTAGTCTATTGCATAAAAGGTGGAAGTTTCGTCATTTAAAATAAATCCGGCTGGATGCGAATTTTGGGCTCGAAAAGCCGGACAAATCCAACCAAAACCGGACGTCTGATACCTCTAATATAGTTCAATGTTACATGTCAAGGAGGGATGGAGAGAGAGGGAGAGAGAAAGAGAGAGAGAGGAAGTGAGAGAGTATGTGTGTTTTGTGTGGTTGTTACATGAGAGCACACGACGACAAAGAATAGTTATGTTAAAGCTGATAAACAACATTATTCCATTAAGTTCTCCTGTTGTTGTCGTGTAACCACGAAGTGCTGAGACAACATCAATACATTCATTAGGGAGAGATACCAGGTGCCTAATCAATGTTTCACAATCTGACTGACAACCATCTCGATGGCAGCCAGGCGTGAAAGACCCCAGATTTTAGCTTTTAGCATGGTTGTAAATGTGGAGCAGGGCATTCATTGTATCCGTCTTTCTCGCCCTCTCCCTTTGTCTCTCGTTAGTTCGTCTCCAGTCATTACTTACTCTCATATCTATTTTTAAACATATCTCGTTTTATATATATATATATATTTTTTTTTCTGTACCGTCTCGCGTCATTAATTCTCCTGAGGTCATTTTATTTCTTTCCATTCCATGTCAACTTTATCGAATCTTTGTATTCAGACTTAACATGACTTATGGTCAATGGCTAGATCACCACGACAGAATTGAAGGACAAGCGTGCTCTTCAGTGGATGATCAGTTTAGCTTTCATGGTGCGATGCGCACTTTTTCCGTATTTTCCAGAAAAGGTGACGAGATTTTTTTGCATTGTTGGCTAAAGGATGTTTCACTCAGACAATTAGTAATAAGGGGATGTCACTCAGACAATTAGTAATAAGGGGATGTCACTCGTTATTGTATTTCTCTTTTCTTTAAAGGTTTTCACTTTTGTTAATTTCTTGTCTAGACGCTACCTCGTATTTGAGTTTATCTTTACTTTAAGGTCTCTCATATGTGAGTTTACTTTTACTTTAAGGCTTCTCGTATTTGAATTTATCTTTACTTTAAGGTCTCTCGTATTTGAATTTATCTTAACCTTAAGGCCTCTGTGGTGAAATGTTTTTAATGAGGATGGTTATCAGTAGTAGACACTGAAAGAACAGAAGAAGAATTCAAGAATGTAGTCCCAGTGTCAGAGAAGAGCACTTGTATCACAAGATAGTCACGGCTGTGAAGGTCTCTACTTCAGATAGTAACAGATAAAAGTTAGAGCCTAAGATGCCACCTTTGCTATGTAACTAACCTATGATAATCAACAATTCAGTAAAACTCAAAATTCAACAATATAAAATTGATAAGTCATAATATCACAATTACTGAATCATTTATTTTGTACATCTATCTTTTGTTTCTTCTTGTGCAATTATGAATGATGAAAATTGAATGAATAAAATTTAATTACAAAATTGAATAATAGTTGAGTTATATTCAATAGTTAAATAAGAAGTCCTTTCTGGAATCTTCAAAATAACAAAATGTTCATCCAAATGTTCCATTATCACTAAAGTTTTTCTTGTCTGGTCTATTATTTCAGAAGTTTTCTCATCATAACAAACTAGTCACTTTGTTTTGACCACTCACAATGGTTGCTAGAATTTTGTTATATAGAATACTTAACATTAAAGTTCTGTAACTGTCCTCTGTGAATATACACAGCAGTGTCAGTTGCAGGTCTTGCACTAGACAACCAAGCACTGATGGGGCCAATGACTTGACTCTAGATAGCAATCTCTGTTGCGCCTGTGTTGGTCCAGGAATGCAATTATTTATCTATGATTCTAGACCTCTGATGTATTATGACACGAATGAACCTGGGGACAATAGGTGACAAGTGGCTAGCCTTTGGTTATAGATTCCACAAGCCTATGTGCCCATGAATAACTTTAATTGATCACCCCTACTGACATTCCATGATAAACGTTGGTATGCATCGAATTTAATTAAACATTCACAAATCAGTTTCAGTTCAGTCCTCTGGTCTGATCCTGATACATATTCTAACACAATAATCTGCAATAAAACAAATTATTTATTCATAAATTTACATACCCTCTTAGGATAGATGCAAAGTACAGAACAGATTCAGTTTGGTGATGGAAGAGCTAGCTGTACGGCAAACAGATGGTAAAGTTTTAGCCTTGGCGAGCATCCCTTTCCTTCATTCTATCTGTCTTCTGCTGTGTGTGTGGTTTGAAGATTCCGCTGCTTGCCTTTTTTATAGTGAGAGAGCGGGCGTATAGGGGAGCAATACGGTGTAACAGTTTGCAGCCTGTGTATTTTTTGCAGACTCGAGCGAGTTTGTGTTAGATGGGTCCAGAAATCTTCTTCATACTTTTCGACCCTGTTATCCATGACTTTTATCTATCTCTCCTTTTACTTTTCACAACTTCTGCTTTCATTTTATATTAAGTTTTCCACAATTGGTTCCGACTTTGATTTATATTAAATTTTTAAAGACAATCGACATAGCAGTTTTCATCGTGCTGGCTTCTTACCTTCAATTATCTCCAAAAGTAATAAACACAGTAACTGTTCCCTAGGAATGAGAATAGCTGGTCTTATCCTTCAAAAAACGAAATCACTATCATGACTATCTGTCGCTTTGTCCACTTGAACGACACACGAATCCATGTTATTCAAACACACTTTCCTGTCCTCTCGCAGAACGCCGTTGGAAAACCGGTTCGTCTTCATGCGAGCTTCGCGACTTTTGATTGGCTGCCAATATTTCTTTTAATTCTATCATAACAAGGCATTGTGTTTACATCACGCTACAGCCTCTCGTATTTGAATTTATCTTTACCTTAAGGTATCTCATATTTGAATTTATCTTTACCTTAACGTATCTCATATTATAATTTATCTGTACCTTAAGGTCTCTCATATTATAATTTATCTGTACCTTAAGTTTTCTCACATTTGAATATATCGTTACTTTAAGGTCTCTCACATTTGAATAAATCTTTACTTTAAGGTCTCTCACATTTGAATATATCTTTACTTTAAGGTATCTCACATTTGAATATATCTTTACTTTAAGGTATCTCACATTTGAATATATCTTTACTTTAAGGTATCTCACATTTGAATATATCTTTACTTTAAGGTATCTCACATTTGAATATATCTTTACTTTAAGGTATCTCACACTTGAATATATCTTTACTTTAAGGTATCTCACATTTGAATATATCTGTACCTTAAGGTATCTCACATTTGAATATATCTGTACCTTAAGGTATCTCACATTTGAATATATCTGTACCTTAAGGTATCTCACATTTGAATATATCTGTACCTTAAGGTATCTCACATTTGAATATATCTGTACCTTAAGGTATCTCACATTTGAATATATCTGTACCTTAAGGTATCTCACATTTGAATATATCTGTACCTTAAGGTATCTCACATTTGAATATATCTGTACCTTAAGGTATCTCACATTTGAATATATCTGTACGTTAAGGTATCTCACATTTGAATATATCTGTACCTTAAGGTATCTCACATTTGAATATATCTGTACCTTAAGGTATCTCACATTTGAATATATCTGTACCTTAAGGTATCTCACATTTGAATATATCTGTACCTTAAGGTATCTCACATTTGAATATATCTTTACTTTAAGTTTTCTCACATTTGAATATATCTTTACTTTAAGTTTTCTCACATTTGAATATATCTTTAAGTTTTCTCACATTTGAATATATCTTTACTTTAAGTTTTCTCACATTTGAATATATCTTTACTTTAAGTTTTCTCACATTTGAATATATCTTTACTTTAAGGTATCTCACATTTTAATATATCTTTACTTTAAGGTATCTCACATTTGAATATATCTTTACTTTAAGTTTTCTCACATTTGAATATATCTTTACCTTAAGTTTTCTCACACTTGAATATATCTTTACTTTAAGGTCTCTCACATTTGAATATATCTTTACTTTAAGTTTTCTCACATTAGAATATATCTTTACTTTAAGTTTTCTCACATTAGAATATATCTTTACTTTAAGGTCTCTCACATTAGAATATATCTTTACTTTAAGGTCTCTCACATTTGAATATATCTTTACTTTAAGGTCTCTCACATTAGAATATATCTTTACTTTAAGATCTCTCACATTTGAATATATCTTTACTTTAAGTTTTCTCACATTTGAATATATCTTTACTTTAAGTTTTCTCACATTTGAATATATCTTTACTTTAAGTTTTCTCACATTTGATTTTATCTGTACCTTAACAACGTATCTCGTCTCATATTAGAAATTATCTGTACCTTAACGTATCTCATATTAGATTTTATCTGTACCTTAACGTATCTCATATTATAATTTATCTGTACCTTAACGTATCTCATATTAGAATTTATCTGTACCTGTACCTTAACGTATCTCATATTAGAATTTATCACGTATCTCATATTAGAATTTATCTGTACCTTAACGTATCTCATATTAGAATTTATCTGTACCTTAACGTATCTCATATTAGAATTTATCTGTACCTAACGTATCTCATTTAGAATTTATCTACCTTAACGTTATCTGTACCTTAACGTCTCTCATATTAGAATTTATCTGTACCTTAACGTATCTCATATTAGAATATATCTGTACCTTAACGTCTCTCATATTAGAATTTATCTGTACCTTAACGTCTCTCATATTAGAATTTATCTGTACCTTAACGTATCTCATATTAGAATATATATATGTACCTTAACGTCTCTCATATTAGAATTTATCTGTACCTTAACGTCTCTCATATTAGAATTTATCTGTACCTTAACGTCTCTCATATTAGAATTTATCTGTACCTTAACGTCTCTCAATTAGAATTTATCGTACCTTAACGTCTCATATTAGAATATATATCTGTACCTTAACGTCTCTCATATTAGAATTTATCTGTACCTTAACGTCTCTCATATTAGAATTTAACTGTACCTTAACGTATCTCATATTAGACTATATATGTACCTTAACGTCTCTCATATATTAGAATTATGTACCTTAACGTCTCTCACATTTGAATATATCTGTACCTTAACGTATCTCATATTAGAATTTATCTGTACCTTAACGTCTCTCATATTAGACTATATATGTACCTTAACGTCTCTCATATTATAATTTATCTGTACCTTAACGTATCTCATATTAGAATTTATCTGTACCTTAACGTCTCTCATATTAGAATTTATCTGTACCTTAATGTCTCTCACATTTGAATTTATCTTGACTTTAAAACTAATTGCTACATAAACCACCGTTGCTTGTGGGCAGGCTTCCTGCCAGGGGAAACAACTGTTGGTTTAGCTCCATGCTCCGTCAGAAGCGAAAAAGAAAATAAAGATAATAGTGACAAAAATGGAAGAGGTGAACAACAAACAACGACCTAGGAGATAATGGATCAAAGGGGTGGCATATACCTTAAAGAAGTACAACCTGACAGCACATCTGTCTACGGCACGTGCACTGGATAAAAACAATTGACAACCTTAGGTGCAAGGCTTCACAGTTTCAGCTGAAAATAAACGAAGAGCGGTAAATATATTGGTACAATTTTTACTTCAAACTTTAGAGTTTGTCAACGGTTCTTGGGGTCTAAGCTTTTACAATCGGGAGATTCAGCATGTTATAAGTTTTGAATTTAGAGAAATATTTTCATGGTTCCTATAATATTCAGTAGGTGTACAACATGGAAACGTTTGATCCAGATGTTTTTGCATCTTCAAGTACCATATTCCCAGGCTTTGGTAATCATGTCGCTCCACAAGTTCCAGTTCCAAGCGTTGTTTATCATTTCTATTGCTGACTTCTTGTCATGCCACCAGGTCAAACTGTCCTGTATCTTCTGTCTTTATCGTTGTCGATCTAGTTTTAGTTCATTTCTTTCCTGTTGTCACAATCATTTTCTTTTTCGTGTCTTGTGGAGCATGGAGACACCGCTACAGTTGGTACCCGTACAAGACGTCTGCACCAATCATTCACATGCTTTTGTAACAGTGGTTTATGTAAACAACATGTTTTACACGATGGAGTTGCCAGCCTCATATTAATGGCCTTATACATCATGCCTGAGACAACAGTAGTCCTATGCCAGCCTCATATTAGTGGCCTTATACATCATGCCTGAGACAACAGTAGCCCTATGCCAGCCTCATATTAGTGGCCTTATACATCATGCCTGAGACAACAGTAGTCCTATCTCTCTAACAAACCACAGATCTCCAAATTGGTGCTAAATGGGGAAAATCTACATCTGGATGAAAACCCAAACTACCTAGGCATTACCTTTGATCGCCGCTTGACTTGGAAAACCCAGATTGAGAAAAACAGGACAAGAGCAAGACAGAGAATGGCAATCATGAAAAAACTTGCTGGCACGGTTTGGGGAGCAGACGAGAGAGTACTAAAGAATCTATATACTGGGCGAGTGAGACCAGTCTTAGAATATGGCATTGCAGCATGGTCAACAGCCGCTAAGTCGAACTTTGACAAAATAAACAGAACCCAAAACCAAGCAATGAGAATCATAACTGGGGGCATGAAATCAACACCAATAAAAGAGTTGGAAAAGATTACTCACCTCCAGCCTATGGAGGATAGAAGAGATAGCAGAGCCCAGCTAGAAAATGTTCCTGGTATTGAGAGAAAGAACAGTCAAACTGAAACAGAAAGGAGAGTCCTAACCACAAAATATATAGAGAAACATTACCCAAGCAACACCTGGATCCATGCGTACACAGATGGATCAGCAACTAATGCAACAGAAGATGGGGGTGGAGGAGTCTTCCTGAGCTTAAGCAATGGCACACAAAAAAAGATAGCAGTCGCAACAGGGAAATTTTCAACTAACTTCAGAGCAGAGGCAGAGGCCATAAAAAAACTGCATCAGAAATTCTAATGACAGAAAAAAGCTCAGAGAGACCAGTAGTTATCTTCTCAGATGCGCTGTCAGTGATTACAACACTGAAAAGTCAAATAAATGCTGAACTGGATGACCTAAGAGTAACACTTCACAGACTATGTCAGCAATACAAAAGAGTTGTGATACAGTGGATCCCTTCTCACTGCAACATCCCTGGAAATGAAGAGGCTGACAGATTGGCAAAGGAAGGGGGAAAACTTCCTCAGCTGGACACAAATATAACCTATGAGGAGTCCAAGAGTTTTATCAAGCGCAGATACAGGCACAAGTGGGAAGAAGAGCATCCAGGCCACACAAAAAATGATCCGTATTACCAGCTCAGCAGAAGTGAACAAGTGGTAATCTTCAGACTTCGCACTGGTCATAACAGATTGAGATACCATCTGTTCAACAAATTAAAGATAGGAACTACGGATGAGTGTGACTGTGGCACTGGTAAAATGACTGACGAACACCTGCTTCAGAGGTGCCAAACATATGAGGAGCGGAGAAGACGCATATGGCCATCACCAGTACCATTCCTGGAGAAAATCTACGGAGATATCAACAGCCTCAGGCTGACCACCGCTTTCTTTGAGTTTATTCAAGTTGACATCTGAGGGTGAACGAAGAAGAAGAAGAAGAAGTAGTCCTATGCCAGCCTCATATTAATGGCCTTATACATCATGCCTGAGACAACAGTAGTCCTATGCCAGCCTCATATTAGTGGCCTTATACATCATGCCTGAGACAACAGTAGTCCTATGCCAGCCTCATATTAGTGGCCTTATACATCATGCCTGAGACAACAGTAGTCCTATGCCAGCCTCATATTAATGGCCTTATACATCATGCCTGAGACAACAGTAGTCCTATTCTTCTTCGTCTGATCACAGATCTTCGGGAGCTACACGGGGCGTTGTGACAAAATATTTCAGGTTTCTCCTTCTCATAACATGCTCTAAGAAACCAGATTGCTGCCTTCTGATGTGAGTCATAACTTCCTTGGAGCACTGACCTCTTTCAAGACTTGCGTACGTCACACTCTATAACTATCCAAGAGTTTCTTAATACTCTTCTGTAAAAAGCACATCTCTGTGGCTTCCAGTGATTTTCTTGCTTGTTTGATAATTGTCCTTGAATCATTTCCGTATATTAGTATTGGCTCTATGTAACACTGAAGATAAACCGCCTTTAATGTATTCTTCACTAATGGATAAATAAGAATGTATTATCGAGCAATCCGTTGAATAGGTCAACAGGACCCAGACTTGTCTGGCAACCTAACTTGAGTGAGCTAATGACCTGCCAAAATGACCACATAATTTTTTTCCGGATCGCGACCATTTCACGAATCAGTAATCAATCAAATCAATAAATCAATACAGTTGTCATGTTTGCAGCAAAACTCAAAATTCATTCAATACCCTGTTGAAGTTCTATCAATGGGGTTAGAACTCTGACCTTTTTCTTCACTGGGAGATCAATCTGATTGATCTATGAATAGGTGCGATCAGATACCATAGAACGAGCTGCAAAGAAAAAACCGAAGTAATAAATTCAAATAAAATGAATGCTATAATGACGACCTCACATGAAAGATACGAAAGGGTAATGTTGTTAAAGTGGCAACACTAAACTGGTTTTTACTGCTGGGCTTGATCAATCGCAAACATGTTTTGGACGAAAGAATAGATTTCACCATATTTATGATTTGCAAGATAATCACAGCGTTAGCTTGACACTCACACAGGAGAGCGCGTCCCACGCGATCGAATAAACAATAATTTCCCTTATCATAGACAGTAATGTGGGGAGGCGGGATGTAAAATGGGAAATCGAAAATGGACTGTGGCCTCAGGTCTGGTGGTCTTGCGAGCTATGTCCTTGACACTGGTGTCCGGGAGCTTTTGCCGTGTTGAATTATTTCCTGCCATCTATAAATTTTGAGTTTTTTTTTTTTGGGGCAGTGGTTTATTAGAACAGTTACAAAATGAGAGAGGAAAAGTATTTAGAATTTAGCACTTTTCCATTTTATCTTCAATTTTCGTAGCTTGTGTTGAATGTTGATGATATTACTCTGGGTCCCATTTCTTTACACCTTGTGGGTGCTTTCCGTGCTTCCTTTTACAGCATTAGATCCACCTCCTCACTTTGATGTGCACTTTCTTCCTCATGTCCTGGGGACTGCATTACTTCTCCTGTAATCAGTTTCTTCTTTCCTATGTATTTCCACTTTATTTCACGCACGTATAGGCTATCAATTGAGTAGTGCCATATTTCTGCTGCCACATGTGCAGATCTTCTTTATTCATGCAATATACGAACACTCCAGCTGCTAAGTCTGGAGATTTTCTTAGAAGGCAAAGTGAGTCGGCAACCGAGACTCCATCAGCTTTCTGTGGGCTTTCTTTATGAGCTTCCTTGACAGGGGACCTTCTTCTGTCTTTGGTAGTTTCGTGGAATTCCTATCTCAGTTGAGCTGTCCTTAGTTGTTGAAGTTATTGTGGCTCAACCTTCCTTAGTCGTCTTTTACGACATGCACGGTAAGTCACAGTGTTATTATTCTTTGCTCCTTTTTTCAAGCCTTGGTAACATATAGGTGGGGCTGGCCAACGGAACTGCGTAACAATCACAAAAGTGTTGTTAGAAAAAAGACCCGGATGTCAAAGTCGAAATTCTGAATAAGAAAACGAAGTCCATCTACATGGACATCATCATTAAATATGCAAGCAGACAAACGTGTAATCAAAATATACCATATGATCTAACTGAATAATGTGATCTAACTGAATCATGTGATCTAACAGAACCATGTGATCTCAGTGAACTGTTGTTTAGTGATAACGCATGTGTATTTCATTGAGACGATGTACAGCTGTTTCAAAAGGTGCTGTTAGTGAAGACTAGAAATTTAAATTTAAAAAAAAAAGTCAAATCGTAACGGATTGCAGCCACACGTGACATTGAATACAGACAGTAAGGCAATATCATCACTGTCAAATCGTAACGGATGGCAGCCACACGTGACATTGAATACAGACAGTAAAGCAATATCATCACTGTCAAATCGTAACGGATGGCAGCCACACGTGACATTGAATACAGACAGTAAGACAATATCATGTTGTCAAATCCTTTTTGCTCCTCTTGAGGCATGGAGCTACAACGGCATATAAACCTCCTCCACCCCCTTTCCCCACCCCAAGAGGAAGACTGCGTCCAAAATCTTCTCTTTCAGCAGTGGTTTCTGTACTCATTTTTTACAATAATGAGGTTGCTAGCTTCATTTAAAACCTCATATGTTTCGCCTCTTACGGCTCACCCTAAGAGAACATCAGTTATATTCTTCCTTCACCTAATTAAAGACACACAGGAAGGACAGATAAATCAATATACTTTGTCAATGTTAATCTTACAATTGACTATGATACCACTACGTTCTGGTCCTCTTCCTCCAATACACGTGATATTCATAATTTCCTGTGTGAGTTATTATTAATCTGATGAAAGTCCTTTTTTATGGTACTTTTCGTTTTTATACATAGAGATAATCAGTTGACATTATCGCAAAGATCGCGAATATTGTGAGTACTAAATTAAACAAACTTACTGCACCGATGGATGCGTCTACATAATCCTGACTAATTGTCTCCCTTCAGATATAACTGTGGGCTTATTACAGCCCCTGCTGTGCCAGTCGATACAGTACATCTAATACAAATGCTCTAGGTTGAGGCGACCGGTGTGATGCTGACCACATCATCTCTAGCGTGCCGATGGTCAAGAAAATATGGGCCTAACACCATATTCCCAATATGACTTGCCCAGCATGTAACGGGATCCTTTTTTTTTACCTTTTACATGACCAACATTTCACGAACATAGCCGTGTGTTAGTTATCATATATATCACTTCATAAAGTTGTACATGACCAACAATTCACGACCATCATCGTGTTAGTTATCACATCTGTCAGCTTCATAAACCTGTACATGACCAACAATTCACGACCATCACCGTGTATTAGTTATCATATCTATCAGCTTTATAAGGTTGTAAATGACCAACATCATCACCATTACAAAATGTTTGAAAAAAGCATTGGCTCTGTGATATGTGAATATTAAGAGAAACACAAACCGCTAGCATCTTGTGTTAGCAGTAGGACGTATTAAAAAGTGAAGGTAGTTCCATTGCAGATACTATCATGTGGGAGTGAAGTGTTTGAGACTTCACTAAATTGGGTTCAGCTTTTTTATGAAGTGCGGTGACCGACTCCCTTACTCGCTGCCTTTGCGTTTACAAGCTCAAGAGCAGAGTGTGTTACCCATTTACAGCTGGGTCGACTGGACCGTGATGCTACCAAGTCTTGATTTTGGAATCCGTAACTTTGCGCTCTAACCGCCTAGCCAGTCAGAGGTTCCAGTAAATACTAGATGTAGTTAGAAAGTTCCAGAAATCTGCTGCAGGCACACGTCTTCGTAAAACGATTATTTTAACATAATTTTTTCATTTAGCAGACCAAAGATAACCTGGCGGAGAACAGAGCTGCTGAGTTGCAAAGCATGAACCAGAGTTGGGGCACAGCACGAAGGATGGCCACTGACCTAGAAAAATGGGGACAGTTTGTAACTGCCCTACAAGACACCACTAGGGTGATGGTCACTGACTGCAGCGTCAGTCCGGAGCTAAAGATCCAAGAAGATGGATGACACTTTAAAAACTCTAACTTCAACAACGAAATAAAACTGTAACTTCAACAACGAAATAAAACTGTAACTTTAACAACGAAATAAAACTCTAACTTCAACAACGAAATAAAACTCTAACTTCAACAACGAAATAAAACTCTAACTTCAACAACGAAATAAAACTCTAACTTCAACAACGAAATAAAACTCGACAGTTTCCTTCTCCGCGCGTGATCTCATCATCATCATGTTCATTATGCTTCTGTCGGAGCATGGAAGCACTACTGCTACTGGTCACCTTACAGGAAACCTGCATCAAGTATTCACATCTTCTCGCAGCGATGATTTCTGTGGCAACTTATTTTACTACAAAGGTTGCTAGTCCCAAACCCAACCTCACATTAGTCGCCTTGTACGACATGCATGAGAGTGCAGTAGTCCTCTTCTTTCTTTGTCACTTCAGAGACCCCCCAGGGAACTACCCCAGGGAACTACCCCAGGGAACTACCACAGGGAACTACACTGGACTATATGAGGTTTGCTGTCCCCATATTTTCTTTTACTCCAGGGACTTGAGAACAAGCACTACCTTGTAATGCCATCAGCTGGTTTTCCCAGCGAAATGGCCTACCCAAGGCCAGCCACTTCTCCTCACGTTATACCTGTACTTCTTCTTCTTCGTTTCATCCTCAAACGTCAACTTCCATATGTTCAAAGACAGCAGTTGTCAACTTCCATATGTTCAAAGACAGCAGTTGTCAACTTCCATATGTTCAAAGACAGCAGTTGTCAACTTCCATATGTTCAAAGACAGCAGTGGTCAGTTTGAGGCTGTTGACATCTCCATAGAGCTTTTCTAGGAATGGTACTGGTGGTGATGGACATATGTGTTTTTCTCTGTTCCTCAAATGTTAGGCACCTTTGAAGTAGATGTTCAGCAGTCGTTTTATCGGTGCCTGTCACGGATTTTGTGTTCGATCCTTTCTCCACTACGGCAGTACTCATTTTCATTTGAAGTGAGGACTGATTACGAGAAATGTCCGGGTCGACACATTTCTTTCTGCTCTTATCAAACAGATATTTGATATTGTCAAATCATTTGACACTCCTTTTTGATGATAATCCATCACATGTGCTTGGCGATTCACAGCTTTGCGGAGATTAACGCAGATAAAACCCATATGGGCCTGGTAAATTTTTGCATAGTTTGTTTGCTTAAACCGTGCCAGGCGATAAACTTACTCGCCAGCAGACGGATTTTGTGTGCACAAGCGACGGATAAAGAGATTACTTTGTCTGTGCGACACATTTTGGACAGACATGAATGACATAATCGTTTCTTGTCCCACTTTCACAAACAGATTACAACATCATCACCACCATCATCATCATCACCACGATCATCATCAACAACATCACCACCAACACGACTACCATCATCATCTACACCATCATCATCCTCATTATAACAATCATCATCATCATCATCAACAAAATCATCACCACCACCATCACCATCATCATCCTCATAACCATAACCACTGTTATCATCATCATTATAAACAAAATCATCAAAACCACCACCATTATCATCTTCATCATCACCATCATCTTCGTCATCATTCTCATCATCACAATCAACATCATCATCATCATCATTAACACCATCATCATGAACATCATCATCACAACCACCACTATCATCATCATCATCATCATCATCATCATCATCATCATCATCATCATCATCATCATCATCATCATCATCATCATCATCATCATCATCATCATCATCATCATCATCATCATCATCATCATCACCTTCATTATCAACATCATCATAATAATCATCAACATAAACACCATCATCATCATCACCACCATCATCATCATCACAATCATCATCATTATCATCATCATCATCACCACCACCACGATATCATTATCATCACCACCATTATCATCGTCATCAACATCATCAACACCACCATCAGCATCATCACCAGTATCATTCTCATAATCGCCATCATCATCATCAACAACATTATCATCATCAACAACAACATCATCATCATCATCAACGTCCTCATGATCATAACCATCATCATCATTATCACCATCTTCATAATCATCATCACGGTTATCGTCATCATCAACAATATCATAATCACGACCTTCACCATCGTTATCATCATGATCACCAACATCATCATCCCCACCACCTTAATCGTAATCATCATCATCATCACCATCTTCACCTTCAACAACATCATCATAATTATAATCATCACCACCATCACCATCTTCATCAACAGCATCATCATCACCATCAAAATCATCACCATAACTATCATCCTCACCAATAGCACCATCATCACCACAAGCATCACCACCATCACCACCATCGTCATCATCACCACCACCATCATCATCACGACCATCATAATCATCACTATCATCACGATCATCATCACCACCATCATCTTCATCCCCACCATCACCTCCAGCACCATCTTCATCATCAGCACCATCAAAATCATCATCACCAACATCATCATCACCAACATCATCACCACCATCATCATCTTCAACATCACCACAGTCATCATCATCACCACCATCATCATCACAATCATCATCACCATCATCATCATCATCACCATTTCATAATCATCATCATCATCGTTATCATTAACTACATCATCATTACCATCACCACGATCATCATCATCATCGTCACCATCACCACTATCATCAACATCATCATCACCACCATCATCATCATCACCATAATCATTCTTATAATCACCATCTTCATCATCAACAACATCATCATCATCAACAAAACCATCATCTTCATCATCACCATCATCATCATCACCACCACCAACATCATCACCATCATAATCATCATCACTATCATCATCATCACCACCATCATCATCACTACAATCATCATCATCACCATCACTACCATCATCATCATCATCACTACCAGCACCATCATCATCACCATCATCATCACCATAATCCTCATCACCACCACCATCATCATCATCACCACCATCACCACCATCACCATCATCATCACGAACATCACCATTATCATCATCATCACTACCATTATCACCACTATTATCACCACAAACATCTTCACCATCACCATCATACCACCATTATCATCATCACCTACATCATCATCAATATTGCCCCCGAACGGAGCACACAGCCACCACTGCCGCTGGTCAAGCAGTAAGCCTGCAGTAAGCCTGCACTAAACACTCACATGATATTACAGCGGTCATGTCTGAGACAATTTATGTTACATGACGAGGTTGCTAGCGCCATGTACAACCTCAAATTAACCGCCCTGTACGACACGCTTGATGAGGTAGTAATTCTATTCTTTCTTCGTCTCTCTGGAGACCCCCGGGAGCTTCACACACATGACAACAACCACCAATAAACAGCCAGTTCATACTTCACAACAACACTGTGCTATCTAGGTCTGAACTAGCGTTAATGAAGGGAGATGTGCTGGATAGATCTTATCTGCGGTAAAGAGTTTCGTCGTCATAGCAACTGGCTTACAGGAGATAATGTTCATTTGGAAAATACAACATGAACAAAACTGATTCAGTTGTAATGATAATACCGTTATAGATGGGCGTTTGTTATCTTTTGTAACGTCGGTGTGACACAGCAGTGACAAAAGACATTTCAGAAAAAAAACTGTTCTTTCTTTCTTTCTTGCTGTCCTCATCTTTATTTCTGTCCCTGTCCTTTGACAAGATATGATAGAAGTAGTTGAAGTACTAAATGACAGCACTAGTACCTTACCTTACCGCTATTCGTGCTGGATTTAAACTCAAGATAGACACAGGACTCGTACACGCTAGGAGACCACACAAACAGCGGCTGTTAAACAAAATAATCAAAGCTTCAAAAGCTCTTATCCCTTTATTACAGAACAACACATTGGCCAAACATTGCCATAGTGAAATACACTATATATAATGCTACCACTGCCAAACAACATACGATAAATCGGCACTATCGAAGACCTTTCGGTCACAGTGACCACCGCTCACCGTAGTGGAAATCATACATACCACAACAAAGTACCAGTGACCATACAAATGCAGTACTTACAAAACGTGAATCAGCTAGAAGCTAGCAAAACTGACAACCTGAGAAAATATTCTATCTCTCTATAACGTAGACTCCAGGACTCAATACTAATGGCATACGCTATCCCACTAAGCAGTCACAAAATCACGGCAAACACTACCGGCAAAATACGCCCGATCTGCCGGCTGGCAATATCAGTTTTTATCTTGACTACTATCTCTATCTTGACTATTTTCTCTATCTTGACTACTATCTCTATCTTGACTACTGTCTCTATCTTGACGACTGTCTCTATCTTGACGACTGTCTCTATCTTGACTACTATCTCTATCTTGACTACGGTCTCCAAAAAACATCTTCAGTACTGTCTCTATCTTGACTACCGTCCCTATCTTGACTACTATCTCTATCTTGATTACTGTCTCTATCTTGACTACTATCTCTATCTTGACTACTGTCTCTCTTAAGTACTGTCTCTATCTTGACTACTGTCCCTATCTTGACTACTATCTCTATCTTGACTACTGTCTTTATCTTGACGACTGTCTCTATCTTGACTACTATCTCTACCTTGACTACGGTCTCCATCTTAAGTACTGTCTCTATCTTGACTACTGTCCGTATCTTGACTACTATCTCTATCTTACCTACTGTCTCAATCTTAACTACAATCTCTTTCTTGACTACTATCTCTGTCTTAACTACTGCCTCTATCTTGACTACTGCCTCTATCTTGACTACTATCTCTATCTTTATGTTGGACATAAACACTTCTTCCAATAACACTTTGCCTCGTTTTGGCGAGGCGTGTCCCGTTCAACCTAGTCGGTTATATTAGGGCACATATCAAAATATAAACGACCTTCAGGACTGATTACGTTTATTTAAATCTTGACAACTGCCGCTATCTAAACTACGTTATCTTGACTACTGTCGCTATCTAAACTACGTTATCTTGACTACTGTCGCTATCTAAACTACGTTATCTTGACTACTGTCGCTATCTAAACTACGTTATCTTGACTACTGTCGCTATCTAAACTACGTTATCTTGACTACTGTCGCTATCTAAACTACGTTATCTTGACTACTGTCGCTATCTAAACTACGTTATCTTGACTACTGTCGCTATCTAAACTACGTTATCTTGACTACTGTCGCTATCTAAACTACGTTATCTTGACTACTGTCGCTATCTAAACTACGTTATCTTGACTACTGTCGCTATCTAAACTACGTTCTCTTAACTACTGTCTCTATTATTTTAGTCTATATATATTTTCTCTGCTTTCTGTCTGTATCAGTATGACCGCTGTCTGTATCAGTATGACTGTCTGTATCAGTAATGACTCTGTCTGAATCATTATGACTCCTGTCCTCTGTTATTCAAACATTGTCTAACTAACTGTTACATTTATAAAAACATCATCAAGTTTCCTAAACCTGGACGGCGAGAACCCCTGGCATTCCGCAACAGATTATCAACAGATCCGGAAGACGTTTTGTTGTAAATAAACTAAAATGTTACAATGCTGGAAGCAACGAATATTCATACAACGTTTCAGGGATTTGTGTCCTCCAGCTGGACATACTTCTTACCAGGGGCGGACTGACAGTGCTAGGGGCCCTAGGCAAAAAGAGTCATTGTCCCTGATTACTGATTCCATATTGATTACTGTTTGTAAATGTCTAAATCCCAGCACCCAAATGCCTAACGCTCCCTCAGTCCGAACCTGCTTCTTACCTAGAAACAGACATTCTCATGTCAAAGGGAAAATATTAAACAGAGATTCTTGAGAGATTAAATAGTCCCATTGATAGTTTGTCTAAATTACAAATATAATTTCACTGATCACTAATCCATTGTAAAGTGGTGAATTAAATTCCAAACTTTGTTGAACTTTTATGCGTAGTGTGGTTATCTGGTCAGGAGAGGATCTGTTTGGTTGAACACTTGCTTATTCGTCTCTCAATTGTCTATCTTTCCTCTTCTTCTTCTTCTTCTTCCATCCTTAGCCATCAACCGGCAAAGCAGTATGTGGCCAGTACGCCTAGTGGCGTCTTAGGGCAACAACAAATTGATCAATCTATCGCTGTTTCCACCACGCCTAGTGGCGTCTTTGTGGAACAAAAACAGACCAAACAATCTATCATTGTTTCCATAATCAGATTGGTTGGCAAGCAGGTGATCAGCCCACTGTGCGAAGTTTTTATGGGATGGGGTAAACAGCCCCATGCCCATACCCTCCTTAGTCGCCTTTTACGACATGCGTGGTAGGGTGCAGTGTTACTATTCTTTGCTCCCCTTTCGGGCCCCGGTAACACACGGGTGAATTGTCTATCTATGGACTCTTTAAGTCTCTCATGGGTAATCATGTGGCATTTATTTCCATTACGGCCATGGTAACATGATTCCGCGGTAATGTGTGCACTCCTGCAAGTCTTCTTTTATGGGAACATAAAGCGACATTCGTCATTCCAATCTGCAGGTATTTCTTCTCTCTCCCAGATTTTACCAAGTAGTTTATATAATCTCTCTGTAGTGGCATCAATCTGTTGGAAGGCCGTCTGTGTTTGCAGTTTTCCCATCTCATAGAAGCGTTGTGACTTTATTCCGTCCTTATCTGGGTTTACACAGTCAACGTGTAACTTTTTAAATGATGGCTGCATATCTAAGGAATCTTGTGAAGATGGTCTATTATGACAATAATGAAAATATTCTGCCCATCTCCCCATTTACTGGTTAGTGTTGCTGAGGAATTTTTTTCTTATTTTTCCAAGAAGCATTTAATTGCTTGTATTTTCCTTTAGTTTATTTGTACTGTTGCACAGATCTTTCATATTTCATTTAGCTACAACTTCCTATGCCTGCAAACTTCAGGTCCTTCAAATATAAAACATTGGCTGAACATCCGTTGAAGGAATATATACTCATGGAACAAAGTAAGTGTGCAACACTTTATAGGGCACTGTGCGTGATTTCATGGACGAAATGAAATAAAAGTTGGCACACAATGTGGTTGAATATTGAATAAAAGACCAAGTGATCACTTTGATTTTAGTGAAAGTGTCTGGCCCAGGCCAAGCGCGCTTGTCTATGGCGAACTGTCAGTGCTGGTCTAACTGCAGGTCTGTAAGGTAAGAGATTTGCCTCTCTGAGCCTATTCCGCACTGTTCTGCACGACACGGGTCTTAAACCTGGAATGTTCCTGGCAGTCCATATTGCCTGAATAAACCTATTATGCAAGTGC
>JAMPIV010006388.1:0-92954 GCA_024509875.1 Oreohelix idahoensis | reverse complement strand
GCAGTAGTCAACTCAAGGTTCCTGACATCTCCAAACAGTTTTTCATTGACAGAAGTATTCACTGATCATCACCCTTCAAATCCCCAAGGAGCATAGGCCTTCAACAAACTTATGCCAAGTCTTCTTGTCCTGTGTCATCAGCTCCAGGTCTTTCGATGTCTTGCTTATCATTTTCATTTCTGTCTTCAGCTCTCCTCTCCGTGTGTTTTTGGTCTACCTCTGCTTCTTTTACCATGGGGATTCCACAACAAGAACTGCCTTGTAGTGCTGTGAACTGTTTTAATTATATGTATAATATCCACTGCCAGCATCTTCTTATCTTTTGTTCCACTGGTTGTTGTCATCAGTTCCACATTAATGATCTACTTTTTTTGTTCTGCAATTTCTTCATAGTCCCTGTTTTTTGTTTCTATCTTTGCATCCCTCATGATAAGGTGTGCTTTCTACCTTATGTTCTAATAACAGCACTATTCCTTTTCAGTTCATTTCTCTTTTCCTTTTCTCTTCTACCTTGTTTCACAAAATTCTGAGATATCAATTTATAAAATTTAAGAATGAAAAACTTAATTTATGTTGCCACCTGTGCAGTTTTTCCTTGTTTGTACAATAGAGAAACATTTCTGAAAATTCTCCAAGGTGAGGGAAGGGGAGTCAGAAACTTGAACTCATTCTGGTTTCCTCTGTATCGCATGAGTTTGTTCCTTAATGAACGGCTCTGTAGCAGTCAGTTTGCTGAGTCTATGTATGTAAAAGTGCTTGGTGAAAAGTTGGGAACTTTATCTATTAATTTCCTGGTCTAAGGGCATTAATCCATGCTTTACTGGGATGGTAGTTGACAGTGGTAGTTATCCCACTTGTCTGTTATGTCTGGTTTAATTTGAGAACCAATGTCAGCTTTCCCTGATATGTTTTCAAACCGTCTATTTTGAGCTTAGCTCAAAAAGGTCTTGTGTGTCAGAGCGCATGTGCCGTTTCTGGCGGGATTTTGAAGAGGCCATTACTGTGAGAGTGTCGAGCTGTGCTTATGAGGGTCGAGATGTTTTGACAAGTCCTCTGTGTGTCGACCCAGTTGTCGAATATTATTCCATATATATTATATTCTAAGCGCCTAGGAGGCGAGTGAATGTGGTGATATTAATTCTGAAGGGACAGTAAGGTAATTGAACTGTTACCCTTATTTGTTAGAATCTTTCATGACTTATGTTATAGCCAGCTCATGACTTCTTTTCCCTGGGCGGGAAAACGATCCACCTAAATATCCTTGAGAGGAAGCTCACTATGTATTCTTATATTATGCACTAGGGTGGTGCATGCCCAAAGTACTGATATATATTATTTGTATCCCGCATCCCGGTGATACTATGTATACAAGGTGGGAATCCCCTTGTTTTGTTGAAGAATCACCCAGAGGCCATTATTGAACTGTAAGCCCGCCATTTTTCACGCGGCCTGCTATAGACCCATTTACATATCTGACTTACTGATGTCAGAGAGGAGTTTGTTTAAACTCACAGATTGGACATATTTTGCTGAGGCTGATGAAGGTGGAATTATATGAGATCAGCTTTACTAGATACATGCATAACTTGCTGATGAACTTTATTCATGCTTATTACCATGTCCTGAACTGTTCTGTGACCATTATATATTGATGTCGGCGTACCTGTCGTTGTGGCGTATTAAAGTTCTGTCAAACGTCAGAGGTGTTCCCAGAACTCTATGAATTTTCTACATGTATAGCTATAGAGTGTGATGTCATTTGATGCCTGTCTTTCAACGAACTTTTCAACATGCATTCGCATACACTGAGATTTACTCACTCTATACATTATACACTACACCTCAAGTCATCTACACGAATGCCAGCATTGTTGCGGCCAACCAGGGCCTGTATACAATCATGTCAGCCTACACTGGGCTGAATTATACCCGATTCTGACTCTGGACATTCGTCATCATTCAACACTTCATTTTACAGTGGCCAAACTGTACCTATGCTATTTTGTGTCACGGGCACCTGCCACGCTTCAACGGACACGGTGAGATTGCAGACTGTTTACATTATACTGACCAGCGCACAACGATTTTGTCCAGTAACACTGATAGAGGCCAGTCAATTAGACTTCAACAGGCTCCCTTTCACTCTGGACGGTAAAGTTGAATTACTTGATTTAGATGACTTGTTCATTTGTTCATATCCTGATTGACACTTTTGTGGCTAAAGCTTCTCTACAGAATTGGGAAACCTGGCCCCATTCTCAAGCCTCTTACCACATACATACATGCCAACTAGTACAGGTTACCCATATTCTGTACCATTTTTTTTCTTCAGATTTTTATAGCGGTACATAATTTATGTATAGGTTCTTCGCCTAATTATTAAAATATATATACATGGTTGTACTGAGTTTCCTCTAATATCCTACGAGAAGAATTGTACCAAATGTGCTCAACAGAAACAAGGAAAAAGCAGTAAACAATAAT
Organism: Oreohelix idahoensis; assembly: GCA_024509875.1. Taxonomy (NCBI): domain Eukaryota; kingdom Metazoa; phylum Mollusca; class Gastropoda; order Stylommatophora; family Oreohelicidae; genus Oreohelix; species Oreohelix idahoensis. The sequence continues at coordinate 90,470 of JAMPIV010006388.1, read as the reverse complement.
TTAATGTGAAAGCATTGGCAAAAAAAAATTCTCTTTTGTTTTCTCCACAAACAAAAAAAGACAGTCATTGCATGTTTTTTTTTTTCTGCCTTTGTACGGTTTTTTAATTTTTGTTGTACAGTTTTTAGGATTTGTGTACAGGTTTTTAATTTCTGGGGTGGTGTTGACATGTATGTGCATGCCAGTTAGGTCACAGTGTTATTATTCTTTGCTCATAATTCTAAGTGTGTAAAGCTAGACCAACTAAATAAATTTCAAACACTGTGCATTCGTGTGTAGAAACATGGCACAGAAACTCTGTATTTGTACAAACATTCTTGCACAGAAAAAAATTTTTAACATCATATATTATTACCCTAGGTTCTTGTAGATTTTCATAGTCTAACTTCTTGGCACATCTTATCTGACCAGTGATCGAGAAGATGTTGAAAGCGTTGTTTGTATTCCCACCGGTGAAGCGATAATCTAGACCTAAACCTTTATCGACTGAAAAAAAACAGAAAAGACATGTACAAAATCATTTTTAATATCTTAAGCCACAACTGTGCATTTAAGGAATTAAGTCATTTCTTCTTCTTCTTCTTTGATCCTTAGCCGCCGACCGTCAAAGCAGTCAGTGGACATCACGCCTAGTGGCGTCTTGTAGGGCAACAACAAATTGATTCCACTTTGCTCGGTCGGTGGCCATCCTTCGTACAGTGCCACAACTCTGGTTCATTCTTTGCATCTCAGCCTCCACAGTCCTCCGCCAGGTTGTTTTTGGTCGGCCTCTCTTTCGTTTTCCTTCAGGGGTCCAAAGCATAGCTGTTCTTGTGATGGCATCGGGGTCTCTTCTGAAGACATGGCCAACCCAGCTCCAGCGTCTGCACACCATCATAAATTAAGTCATTTGAGGACTTGAAACTCCTGGTCATTTCACCTTTATTATTACTGACGACACTGATAAAGTTTTCTAATTGGCTTGCATCTCTCAAATGACTAACAATGGCTAAGACTCTTGTCATCGACCATACCATACAGTCTAAGTGAATCACAAGTTTTACTTTAATTTGTTATCAAAAGGACATAAATACTAGGTATGGAGAGCAGAGCTAACAGCAAAAATAAAAAGAAATGATAGCGTTTTAGTCTGGACAAAGCAATGTTGTGTTCTAGTAATGCACAATAATGCTCTTTCAATGTGTTAAAAATGCATAGATTTACATTTTCAATACATTTGTTCAGAACAAGTCAAGCTCAATACATTGATTTACAAAAAAAGTATGACTGCAGAAATAATCAGTGTGCTGACAATGGACTAATATGCTTATACAGTGTATGACAGGGGTTATTAACCTGTGGGATGTGCCTCCCCAAAGGAAGTGCAGAAGGGATGCAGGGAAGGTATGAGGAACCTCCCAGAAAATTTATCGCTATTGCTTTCTCACTGAATAAAATTCTGAAGTTTAGAATCAAAATATTTAGTTTTTGTTTGTTTTTTGTTACTTATATGAAACGAAATTCTCCCAGTGCCACTTCTCAATGGCTTGTACATATGAGGAATTGGCTACATACATAATCCCTGTAGTAACATCTTAATTATGTTAATATTAGATTATTTACAGACAAGATGGAATGATATCTGGTCAAGGTGCCAATCATGTGAGATTTTAAAAAGTGCACAAAGTACAGTGAAATACTGTTATTATCAATTACAGGAAAATATTTAGGCTTTAGAGATGTGGATATATAGAAGAATGGGACACGTCTCATGGAAAGAGAAGAAAACAAATAAACAGGTGATAGAAAACCTAGGAATGAAAAGAGAATTAATGAAAGAGATCAAAATTAGACAGCTAAATTTTGGCCATGTAAAAAGACTTAACACCTTACTAAAGACCATAACAGAAGACATAACACCTTACTAAAGACCATAACAGAAGACATAACACCTTACTAAAGACCATAACAGAAGGAAGAGTTGAAGGCAAATGTGCAAGAGGGAAACAGCGCTATAAGAAAGAAGATAACATCAAGAGATGGATAGGAAACAGTCTATCAGAGTGCACCATCAAGACAACAGGCAGAAGATGTTGGAGGTCTATTGTAGCCAACCTTTGAGGTGGAGATGGCAGCTGATGCTGATGATTGTTATTATCAGCATACGCCACATCCTTGCTATTTTGTGGAAGGACAAAGTGACAAATATTGAGCTGCTATCATGTGCTGAATTTCAAAGCATGTATACACTGCTTAGACAGAACAGACTAAGCTGGCTTGGCCATGTCCGTTGCAGGGAAGATAGTAGTATATCTTCTATGGACAACTGGCAAATGGCAAAAGAACAGCCAGGCCACCACAGCTGAGGTTCAAAGATGTGTGCAAGAGACACAGGAAGGCACTGGCCATAAATCCAACAACCCGGGAAGATGAAGCTGCTTATCGCACCAATGCTCCCTATGGCGCCACCTCAGACTGGGCAAAAAGAAGCTCTCACAGCAAGCAGAAGAGAGGAGAAAACATCAGAAGAGAAAAAAACACGCCGAAAGGAACACCAGGAAAAAAAGCAGCTGAGGTCTATCACCACAGGGGCGCATTACCATAGTCAGTTATGACTGAAGAGGCTACTACTCACTAGGTCTCTTCAAGTCATATCTGCTGCTTTAATAAGATATCATATTTCCAATATGTTGAGCTTTCTTTCTTGCTCTTCAATCAAAGTGGATAATCTTAATGCTAAAATGCAATATACTCACTTTCATCTGGATCAGTAGCAGTGACAACACCTACAATACTAGTGACAGCAGCATTCTCTGAGACATTAAATGTGTAAAGGGGTTGAGGGAATACTGGTGGGTTGTCATTGATGTCAGTGACAAAAACGTCGATGAATCGTGTAACTGAAATCAAATGACCAACAACAACAAAAAATATTAGTTTATGAAAGAGGAACAGACATTCCTTACCAGACATTTACAGTCCAATGTTTAATGATACAGTTGCTACCTTAACAGACTATCATCCATCTAATGCATTCATGTCTTGGTCAATTCACCATCATCCTAATTTTCATTTTCACTCTTTTTTGGCGATGTAGCCCCCACTGCAGCTGTTCTCTTTAAGGAAACCTGTACCAAGAATTCATATGCTCTGGCAGCTGTAGTTTCTGTAATAATTTGTTTTACATGATGACATTGCCAGCCTCATGCGCAATTTCATATTTGTCGCCTTGTACGAAATTCCTGTGGCAGCAGTTACTATTCTTTCTCGGTAGGTATATTTTTTAATGAATCATCTACCATTTCTGGTTCCTTTTGTTTTGAAATTATACGCATGTGCTGCAGCTAACAACTGTTTTACTTGTATAAATATGTGGTTATATATGTTCTGATTTAGTAACAATACAGTTGGGGTTGGAGTGGCAAAGAGGTATGGTGTCCACTTCTAGATCTACTGGTACCGGGTTCGGTTCCCAGTCAAGTGAATATATTTTGATTTTTTTTTTTCAGAACTAGTGGGTCCTAATGATGCCTTACTACTATGTTTCCCTAATTTTTTATTTTTTTTTAAATTTGATAATATTTGTATTTTTATTTCATAACTGCTTTGTTCATTATTTAAATATTTGATATTCTAATTTTACTCAATACTGGGGCCCCTCTGCACTGACATTAATTTCTCAGTTCTACTAGAGTTAGATCTCCGAATCTCGATGCACTTTTTAATTGAAAACAAGTGAAACAAAATTTAATTACATTTTTGAAATATTATTTGTAAGGGAAATATCCTGTTCAGCTAAGACATACAATATTTAAAGTTTTATTTAGGAGTATTAAGTATTTCATATATATGTAAAACACTGCACGATGATTGACAATGGAATTTTCTATGTTTATGGTCATTAATAATGACATTGATAGCAAAGATTTGGTAAGATTATACTATTTATCAGCTGTCATTCAGAATGTAATCTAAATAACAGCTGATAAAAGAGGCAAATTCTTACTAAATTAGAACATTTATAAACTCATATTTAAACAAGTAAAACAGGCATCAATAGGACCCACTGGTTCTGAAAAAAAAACTTTCAATCAAATATATTCCCTGTACTGGGATCCAAACCTGGCACATTTAGATCTTGAGGCAGATGCCATACCTCTATACAAACTACATACAGTGCACAAACTAGAGTTATAATGTTACTACTAGAGCCAGGAAAAATATTAAACAAACAACTGAGAGAAGAACAAGCTGGTTTTCAGCAAAACCGATCCTGTACAGACCAGACAGCCACAATACAAATAATAGCTAAACAGAGCTTGCAACTGCTCTTACTGTTTTACATCACATTTGTGGATTCTGAAAAAGCATTTGACAGTTCAGGGTGAGCATTGCTCTGGAAAATGACACGGGAATATGGAATCTACTTTATAAGTTCATTAACCTGATTAACAAAAAAAAAAAAAATGGAAGACACTAAAAGCAGCATTCTTTATGAAGGACAATTAATTGAGCCCTTAGAGATAAGAAACTGAGGGTGGCCGGGATGCCTGTTGTCATAATTTCTCTTCTTACTGACTGTAGACTGGATTATGAAAGCAATATAATCAACCAACAGAAATGTAATTCAGTGGACTCTGACAAACCGATTTGAAAATCTAGATTTTGCTGATGACCTGGCTCTTCCATCTCACAATCATAACCAGATGCAAGACCAAATTATAATACTTGACAAGAGGTCACAGCAATTGTGTTGGAAAATACCGGGAAAAAGAAAAAATTATATGAATAAATGCAGCAAATGGTAGCCAAACTGCACTTGGAGACACATTCCTAGAAGATGTGAGCATATACACAGCAGAAATACAAAGTGGGAAGAATAGTTACTTACTTACTTACTTAGTCGTTCCCCTTCTACCGTGAGGTGTAGAGGTGGGAAGAATAGACAATATCAAAATTGATATTAAGATCTTCAACTCTTTTGTCAATGCAGTCCTACTGTTTGGTTATAAAACATGAGGAACAACAAAAACAACTACTAGAAAGTTACAGACTTTAATAATTTTGTGCTTGTGCAGAATAGATTAATTGAAACGGTATGGCCAGGTTACTAATGTGGAACTAATGAAAAGAATCAGATGAACAACAGTGGAAGAACAGGTAAGGAGAAGACCCTGGCATTGGATAGAACATATGAGGAAACAAGACTATAAGGCAGTCCTTGTTCTGATGAATTCGTTAATTTTGATTGGCTATATTAAAAATAATTGGACAGAAGATGGCCACTTTTGCAAATCAGCAATTGAACAGATTATTTGGACTTGAAAACACTATATATCTAATTATATCCCTCCAGAGATGGAGTGGGATATTTTTCATCAATTTCTTTTTATAATGTTTCTGGAATCCCCAGGATAAGAGAATTAGAAGAAAACAGAAAGACAAATGGAGAAGGGGATCGGAGACTAGAAAAGGATAGAAAAAAACTTGGAAAGATTTTGAAATGTATGGCACAGGATAGGAAGGCTTCGTAATAAAACGTGTTGAAGGCTTTTGCTCTTAAGAAGCTGAAGGGCGCCCAATGGGCTGATCACCCGTTGGCTTGTCACACCGATTACGGAAACAACGGCAGATGGATCTATTTGTTGTTGCCCTAAAGACGTCGCTAGGCGTGATGGGAAACTACAACAGAGAAAATCAATCTGCTGTTGCCCTTAAGACGCCACAAGGCGTGATGGCCTCTGACTGCTTGGTCGGTCTTTGGCTAAGGACGGAAGAAGAAGAAGAAAAAGCTGAAGGGTGATGAATGATGAATCAATCAATCAAGAAGTTACCTCTATTTGGTAAAGTGTTGTTAATCAAATTAGGAGGTGATGCCGGAGCTCCATCTTGTGCAGCTATCTCTACAGTGTAGTGAGCAACAGTCTCTCGATCCAGCTTCAAAAGGTCTGTAGTTACTATGTCTGCCCTGTTACCGCTAAGATTAACAATTCTAAAGAAGTCTTTGCTGGGACCTACCAAAGCAAATGAAACCTGAAGACAGATACAGTGAGAAACAATTATCATAACCATTATACTTAGCTCCCTCTGGAGCATAAGCCCTTAATCAGTTCATGCTAACCCATCCTATTGTCTTTTGGAAGTTATCTATATCCCTAATTGAAAATTTTTTTTGGCTTTATGTTTCTCAGAATGGGGTAGCCAACCTCATCCGCAACCCTCTTAACTGATTCCGTACACAAGATCTTTTAAAAGACGCAATGGCCGACCGCTGGGACCGCAAGATCTTTTAAAAGACGCTGATTTATTTCGTTGTTTCTTTCTATTCTGATATTTTATACTGCCCGGAATTTATCTCGAACGGAAGTAAACACAAAACTGGGCAAATTTCAACAAGCTTCAACGTCTTTTATTTGCGTTTGAAGGGATTTTTTCACATTTATCTTCATCTTTAATCGTGTTTTGTCGTATCGCCATAATGGCAGAAAAACACACAGGATATGTTACTAATATGTGAACAGTGAACAAACTGTGTGATCAACCATAACTTTCTTACTTTTTCTGTGTTTCTAAATGGATTACCTGCACAAAGAGAACAAAAATTTTCGACTTACAAGAATGAAAATGGTAGTACTATTGTGCACTGCCATTTTGGACTGCTCATCACTGCGAGCACTAACATCACCAAACATGCAAAGTTAAAAAAACATTTTTTTCAACTACAATCTCTCACAGAACTCCTAGCGACCTCTTGCTAATTCTAGGGTTCCATGGAACTGTCACCGTGTGGTTGTGCAGTGCAAAATATACTGTAGGTTTAAGTCAGTCGAACAGTTATTTGGTGTTAAAAAGATGAAAGAGTATATAAAAATGGGTTAGAAAATCAGAATAATTTAAGTGATAAGTTATTTGTTCTTAACATGGGAGATAAAAGAATGAAAAGGTAGTGTTTTTTGTAAGGGAGGGAACCTTTTTAGACTTTAAAGTAATCTAAGTATATATCATTAGAGTTTACCAAATTTGCATATCAGACTAGTTTTAGTAAAGATATAGAAGGATTAATGAAACTAAGGTAAAAAGTACTAAGGGGAATAACTATGATTATTAGCGCCCTTTACAGTTAAGAGAACGCAGAGCAGAATAAACCGCACGTGAAAAGTGAGCGAAATGTAAACAGTTATGTAGCACAGTTCACGGAGTTTGACAGCATAGAATTAAGCGTGGCGATAGGTGAGTGAACTGAACAATGGACCAATCGTATTAACTAAAACAACTTTGGACCATCAGATAGGAAATTGAAGGACAAAAGGAGATCAGTCCTACCAGAGAAGTTGACAGAGCAAGTCAAGTTTTGCTGAGCTCTCAAGAAATGTGAAACCTGCGGTTTGCAGAAGGTCTACAGAATTAGCTAGATATAGAAAGGTAGTAATAGGAAATTCAGGAGAACCCTTAGAATTGATTAATAATTTGTGCTGCTAAACCTAGGATTAGCTCATAGGGGTGATAGTAAGACAGTGATAGGTAACGGACTTCTGTATATTCCGGTAAGAGGTCTTTAATTCTAATTATGCTTGACTTAAGTGAAGAGAGACATGTTTTTTTTTGAAACACGCTCAACATATTGTCACAGGCTAATGAAGCTCATATTTAAGGGAGCAAGCTACAGAAGAGAATATTGAAGCTAAGGCAATATTAAAGCTTAAAAAAGTGGATAACTTTTATTATCAGATAGCCAGGATGGGCTGTCATACAAAGAAGATGAGGCATTGCCATTAACGAGAATGTATCGAACAAAGGGTTTACAGCACTGACATTCATGAAACATCTCATGCGCTCTCTCATATAAGAGTAAGTATGAAGACGCCTCCACAGCTGCACTTGCCATTATATTACCTTGTTTAGATGAACCATGAATTGATGATGATACATATAATTGTACTATGCCTAGCAGATACAGAGCACTTTAGACAAGAGTCTACAGTAGAGAAAATAATAATATACCTTTGAAAAATACATTGAGCTTAAGTCTGGAAGACTGGATAAAAAAGGGAGATTGTAACCTACCCTTATGAGAAAAGAATTGTGGAACACATGTTGTAAATAAAAGCCATTATGTTTTGGAAAATTCAACACTCAAGTTGGTTTAATCAATAAAGGATGTGGAGTGGGTATGTGAGAAAGAGTTAGACCTATATAACATATATAGCCTTACAACCACTAGTACAAGCACGTCGCTGCTCACCACCAAGGAGAGAAGAACGTGATCTGGGTTGAACAAAAGACGAACCTTATCTCATCCAGGAATCAACACCTCTGGCGAAAAGGGCCAGTTAAAGAGATAGCTCTACTTGGGAGATAGGTCAAGGAAGGAATTTGACCGTTGGAAATAAATACTAGGCCTGCCTCAGCCACCTAGTATAGTAGTAGTAGTAGTAGCATTGTGACATAAATAAAAGAACTGGCACTGTCACAGAACCCCAGGTTGAGAAACCCTGCTTTAGAAGGTCTCACAGGGCATGAAACCTTCTTTTTTTTTCCACACCTGACCCCTCCCCAACCTCCACAATCCTCTAGAGCAGCGGTTCCCAACCTGTGGTACGCGTACCCCTGGGGGTACGCGACAGGACGTTCAGGGGTACGCGAAAAAAATTGAGTACAGTTGACATTCAAAAATCCGGCAACCTCCGGACCTGAGGAGTGCCGGATTGTTGAAAATGCCGGATTTTTTATGGTTATATATGCCGTATATATTTAACAGAAAATGACTACCTGTACAGTCCTTTAAAGAAAGAAAAGTAAAAACTAAATGATTTTCGATCGACAACGCACGATGTTTACATTTTACACCACTTCTTTTATTTGCTGAATCCATAATGGGGCTATACAGCAGCAAATAAATGATAAATTGAGAAGGAATGAGCAGGAATGCCTGTTAACACGTGCAAGCAAGACCCAACAGCTGCACCAAAACATAAACGGCTCCAGAAAACAGTGGCGCGCCAGCGTGGTAAATTAAAAAATGCGCTCCGAAATCCATGCCGGAAATCTGAAGGAACCGGATTATCGATGGCCGGATTTTTGAAAGTCAACTGTAATGGCGGAAAAAAGATACATATGTCAACAGTGTAAAAGACAAGTCAAAAGTTGTGAAATTAATTAAACGATATACTATACAACATGAACTGAGTGAGACAATCTCCGCCATTTTTCTTGCGCGCCACTGGTGTGCTGTCTGCTTGGACTGGCGTGTGTGAAAATCTATGGCGTTTCGTATGAACACAATTCAATATTTTTACACAATAGTTTTCATTATGATGACTATGGGATTATAGTTGTGCCGTTGAATATTTCATCAAAAATATGACTTGTTTGATCTTCCACACTATCTATGAACGTCTAATGTCCCAGAAGTAATAGTGTCGATTCTTGACCCAAATTTTACAAACGTGAGACAGTGAGACAGTGTTTCTGTATACAGTAGTTTTTGTCATTGCTTTAACTTAACTTAAAATGATTAATTGTTCAATTCGTGTATTATTAGATATGGATCAGTGGTTGAAAACCGACACAGTAAAAAAGCTGAAACATAATGTGGAATGTGATCAATCGCCAAGTACTTCTCAGGACACGCCTAAGACTTTGGTGCAGGATAGTGAAAAGACACGATCTTCAAATTTATATAGAGCTAAAAAGAGAAAATAAAGTGACGAATACATGTAGTATGGGTTTTCGTTTATAGGAGATGAGGACTGTGCTAAGCCCCACTGTGTAGTGTGTCGGGAAGTATTATCCAATGGTAGCATGAAACCTTCGTTACTCTTGCGACATTTACAAACAAAACACCCCAGTTATGAAAACAAGGAACGCAATTTTTTTCAGCGCCTATCGAAACAACAGAATGTGACATCGTACTTGTCGTCAGCTAACAAAGATAACGAAAATGCGGTTGAAGCCTCCTACCGTATTAGTTATCGTATTGCTAAATGTGGTAAAAATCATACTATAGCTGAGAATTTAATTTCTCCTTGTATAAAAGATGCCGTTTTGTGCATGCTCGGAGAGGAACATGTTCGCAAAAAGAACGCTATCCCTCTTTCGAACAATACAATTTTTCGAAGAATGCAGGATATGTCTGACGATGTTGAAGCGACAATAATAAGTAGAATTAAAAAATAGTAAATTCTTTGCTATTCAAGTTGACGAAAGCACAGATATTGCTAATTTCGCTGTTTTGCTTGTTATTGTGAGGTATTTGAAAAGCAATGAAGTTGAAGAAAACCTTTTGCTTTGTCATCCTCTGTCAGGGCTTACAAGAGGTGAGGATATATTTCATGCTATTGATTCTTATTTCAAAGAAAAGGACATTAATTGGTCCAATTGTTGTGGACTATGCACTGACGGAGCCAAGTCTATGTCAGGTTGCTACTCTGGTCTTCGCGCTCGTGTCACGAAGGTAGCCCCCAATATAACCTGGAGCCACTGCTGCATCCACAGGCAAAGCCTTGCATCTAACCGCCTCCCTGGTGAATTAAAAGTCGTTCTTGATGAAGCTGTGAAAGTAGTTAATTTTATAAAGTCAAAGTCCACAAACTCGAGGCTTTTCAAAGTTACACGACTGTGATTGGCTTCAGAGTCTTGCATACTTATCGGATATTTTCCTACAAATAAACAAACTAAATTTGGCACTTCAGAATAGCTTGGTAACGATCTTCAATGTTTCAGACAAAATTGAATCTACGAGGTATGATTAAATGATTAAAAAATTAGATTTTTGGAGGTCGTGTATTGAAAAAGGCCAGCCTGAGGTATTTGAAACTCTGCACAATTTCCTATCTGAGAACGAGGAAATGAGCGAGAAATAATTGAACACTTGAAAGGGCTAAAATCATCTTTCGAGAAGTACTTTCTGAAACCTGGAAAAGAGAACTACTGGATTGTAAATCCCTTTGAAGAAGAATATTTCCAAGCAGCCACATTATCAATCAACGAAAAAGAGAAGTTGATTGAACTATCGACTGATACTACTTTAATAGCTGAATTCAAAGGAAAATTCCTTATTAACTTTTGGGGAGACATCCGCAGAGAATATGAACAGCTGACCGACAAGGCGCTTAAGTTTCTGTTGCCATTTACAAATACTGAGCTGGTGGAGAGGGCTTTCTCTTCTTATACCTTTATAAAAAATAAATACCGTAGTAAACTGAATGCAAGTCCAGAATTGAGACTGTATCTTAATCACTTGAACCTGATTCAAAAAAACTATGTGCCTCAAAACAAGCTCAAGGATCGCACTGAAAATTTGTCATGGTCACATGACGTGTGTGTTATAAAAAGTGATTTCAACTTTTAACAATAACGTTTTTATTATTATTGTTAATAAATTAAATGTGTTAATTTTTATTGTAACTTCTGATTTTTTAAATGTAAAAATATATGCACTGTTTGTTCACCTTTTTATTACATTGTTTTTTAATCCCGTGGTTGGCCCCTTTATTTCTGGTTATAATCTATAAATTTTGAATAACAGCAACTATATTAATTTCAAATATTTTGCTAATATTAGGGGTACAATTTATAGAAATGGGCTGCCAAGAGGTACGCAAGTGAAAAAAGGTTGGGAACCGCTGCTCTAGAGCGATGCCTTCCAAAGTTTGGTACGTGTACCACCAAAGGAACTCAAAAGGGATTCAAGGGGTACATGGCATAATTTTTGTATGTAACTTTACCATACTTTTCTTAGCTGCAGAAAACAATTAAAACTGAATATATGAGAGGGGTACGACTGTAAAACTAAACTCTCATCAGGGGAACATTGTAAAACTAAACTCTCATCAGGGGAACATTTTAAGATTAAGAAAAGCTACCTCTAGAGCAATAATTCAAAATCAGGTTTCAATTACTTTCAGACACAGCGAAAAAAGCAAAAAAATGCCTGAGTTAGAATGAGTTAAAAACTTCCTGACAATATAAAATTCTTGTACACTGTTAAACAAAACTTAAGAAAACAATTACGTAATTGAACGCTTCTGTAGTATCCTTGTCCCGAGCAGTCACTTGAAGAACTGATTCTCCAGATGGTGCATTCTCAGCAACTGTTCCACGGTAACGTCCATTTGCATCCAAACCTAGGAATTCTGGTAGCTCATCATTGGCATCAAGTACATTTATAACTGGAGTAAGCAGTGGTGCACGCAACACCACAGCACCAAAACTCTGAGGAGAAAAATGTCATGTGGAGAATTGTTGGTCAGATTTATGATAAAAACTGTTCACACTTTATTTTATGTTACATCTGTTAACTCAATAAACTCTTTTATCTTATAATACTGCAATATATTGGGGTTTTTTTTTTTTTATCACTAGGGAGACAACTATGAAAAGGGGGTAACTGAAGTCTGCTGGATAAGTTAGATTGGGTGTGTAAAATTGTTATGGTTTTGCAGATGAAAATGTATGTCTGAATTGGATGTTCATAAACTTGTCATGGATGTCTACCAAGTTGATAGTTTGGAGAAGTGTAAAATCTGTGAGATAATTTTCACTTTAATCAGATGATCAAATGCAGCATTGTGACTGGAAAAGAACAAAGGAAGTCAGAAAACTGTACATAAGTAAGTCAGTTTGAGATCTGCTTTCACAAAATGCAGAGTCCAAGTTGTTATCTAAGTATGTGAAAACATGAAATAGTTTCAAAATGAGATGTCTGGCATGAGAAGAGAATTCCATATGTTTGAATCTGAATCTGAAGCAGCTTTATAGCCTGTGATCTACAATCAGTACAGTATATTCAGGTTTTGCACTGTCATGTAGAAGTGAGTTGGAAAGAGTGATGACATACACTTTTGGACACACATTAGATAATGAGTACAAGACATAAGAGTCTTAGGTTTTAGAGATATTTTCATCTGACAGAAAGCTGGACGTAATCTCCTATGTACAGCAACTGAACATTACCACATGTGAATAGGAAATTAGAGTTTGCAGCTGATGAAACTGGACAGCACTTATGTCATAAACTTTTCATCATTAAATTTAATTAATTACAGATTACAGTATTTAATTACATCATTTTCAAGTTTCTTGATCACAAGCTTTGTAGTTTCATTTTATGAAGAGGCCAGGCAACATACTTGTGTTTGGTTCTTTATTATTAGTTAATGTAAAATTACTTAATAACTTTTACAATATTCAAATAGTTTAGAAAAATGTTCCTGTCCACTTTATTTCTAATCAACTTATTATTTCTAAACTACTCATTTTTTAATTGAAACTTTTAATGCTTGTTTTTTAAAATTGAAATAAATAAATAAGTATGATGACCTCATTTTAAAATTTAAACTAACTGCATACATACATTTTAATTTCATCATTTCATGAGTCAGATCGCTATGACCTGATTTTTTTAGAGAAAAAGAAAAGAAAAAATGAATATAAATAATTGTAAGAATTTGTGGATTTTTTTGTTGTGATTTTTAAAAATATTTATTTATAAAAAAAAATCCTGTTCAATTTCTGATGAATTATAATTACCATATACAGTGTTTCTAATTTCAGATAATATGTTTAATTGCTGATACCTGATTGTGGCATCATTCATCTTCTCCACTTATTGTAAATACAGTAAATTAGAAGTGTGTGGTTTTTCTTTGTCCTAAAATGGTTGTCCCATACATGCCACATGCTACGGTTTACCCATAATCTGTACAAGGTGTTTGCGTTTTCAGATGTGTACGCCCCATACATAATTTCTGTACAGGTTTTTTCGCCTAATTATTAAATATACAGGCATACTTCGGAGATATTGCGGGTTCGGTTCCAGGCCACTGCAATAAAGCGAATATCGCAATAAAGCAAGTCACACCTATGTTTTTTGGCTTCCCAGTGCATATAAAAGCCTAAAATCATGTTTACTATTGTCACGGAGTGTTTTGAGGGTATTTTGCATGTATGAATGTTCCCATGCTCCAGCGGGAGTTTATTAGTCATGTGAGTTGTTGTGAGCTGGGAATGCGTGCATTGTAATAATTCAGCTACAGGGTTGTGAGCATTGCTTGAGACAAGCTGTTAGCTTTTGTGATGCGTGAATGAAGATCAGTGGAGCGTGAAAGGGTTTCACGGGTTTTAGTGAATACGCATGAAAGGGGCAGTCAGAGGGAGGAGTGTGTTGGTTGGAGACGTGTGTTGAGTCAGTAGAGAGAGAGCAGACAGTAGACAGGAGACAGCGTAGAGAAGAGAAAGGTGGATGTCTATAGTAGGGCGCGAGTAGAGGGCCGGAGTTGTGTTGTAGATGTTGCAGTAGATATTCATGGAGTAGCCTATTTGTGGCTGTAGTTATTCTGAGAAGCAGAGTGTGTGCGGATACTCAGGATTTGTGATGTATCTAATATTTGTAATGGCCCTACGTCCATTGTGACTTATTTGTGAATCTAATACATTGTTGGAGATTGACAGAGCTGTTGGAGTTAGTACTTTATTCCTAGACAGTGAGCTATACGAGCGGTGTATAAGTGTTGTCTAACTTACATCCACCCACATACACCCTACTCGTCACATTGGGAGCTCGTCTATTTGGATGTTACAAACGAACCCAAAGTTGTACAGTACTAAAGTGATCTGAGGTCATTTGGTCAGCAGCCTATGTTTTTCAACGCAGCGAAGTGTGACAACTTTACAGTAACCAGACGATTCGACACTGTTCAAATCTGGGTCAACAGTCAGCTGTGACTGTGTGCTGGCGAGTAAACAGTGTGCTAGGAATGCTGTCTTGCAGGTCTGTTTACATTCATTGCTTGCTGCAGTTGTGAAACAGTGTGTTGTGACCAGGAGAATCTGTGGTGACCAGAAGAAGAGGAACTATTAAGCTGTCGTGTTGCAGTGTTCTACTCGACAGTGTGAAGTGGAAAACACGAGCCCTGTTTTCCAAGGTGTGTAGCTTGTGACACTACAGAATCTGAACTGAGTGTATTGTGCCATGCTGTGTGTAGTCTTCATATTTCATCAACCTTGGGACTGGCTGAAGACATTATAAACATATCTACACGCTTGGAATTTAAGTATTATGTAGTTGTTCTGTGAACAATTAGTGTTTGCCATAATTTCTTGAAATACAACTTAATTAGATATTATTCTGTTGTTATTCGTTTAAGGAAGTTACGTAACATTCTTTCATGCTCTAGTATACTAATGTTCTAGTAAAGTGTTTATTGAGTTTCTAGTTAAAAAGGTAATTGTTGTTTTATATAGCACTAACAGTGTATTTCATAAGAAATCCGAAATCAGTAGTTCTTCTTGTATACTGAGTACTTCTGTTTTCGCATGTAGTTTCTTCTCTTTAGTTCTGCTACTTTCTTCTTTCAGTAGTATCATTTATTTTCTACTTCATCTTTAGTGGTGCTATTCTACTGTCTTTAGTTTTACTCTTTCTTTATGTAATGTAGGTTTAGGTTAAACTTCATTAATAATTAATTGTATATCTACTGTACCTTTAGCTGTGCTATTCCTATCTGCCTTACACATTACTTATATCTACGTTACTTAGAACTGTACGAATCCTAGTGGTCATCTTTCTCTCTAGTTCTTTCGTCCATTTGTGTTAGATTCTAATAGCTTGAATTATATACTAAGTGTGTATTAACATATTCCTCACAGGAACTGTTGTAGTGTTTACGCTTCTCAAAGTTACTACTGCAGAGGTGACTTGGAGACAACAGATCAGATCAGTTTATTGCCATAGCCTACCATTCCAGTACACCAGAAAAAGCTACGTAACCTTAGTTTGTTTTGGTTCATCATTCTAAGGCCTTAATTCATTTGTTTGTCCAAATTGCTCTATAGGCTTCCCTTGGCATTCATTGTTTCAGTGTTGTTGTTGGACGTGACGATTATGTTATTTATTTGTGTTTTGATTTCATCTATAGGATTTTGCGCTATTTATTCTTAGAAGGGGTCCTATCCTGTGGGCAGGATCAGTGGTATTGCCCTTCATGAATAAAGTGTGCATTTTTGCATTAGTTGTTTACGTGCAGTTTGTTGTTGGTTGTGTTTTACATTCCCTCTTTAGCGTTCTGTGTATATGGTGTATTCTTCAGTCATTTTCTTCTTACACTATCCTGTAAATACGTTAATTTTTTCTATCTCCTGTTTTCGTGCATTATAGAGGTCATGTACTGTATATTTCAATATTACTTCTGTCACACATCTTTTATTTTTCTTGTTACCGACCTACCAGGTTATTGTTTGTTAAATTAAATTGTACTGTTTATCATCATCATTTATGTCATTGTTTGTTGTGTAGGACTAATAATTTATTTGGGTAAGACAGTGAGTAAGATGTCATCTTAGTTTTTATTTAAGATATTATTTTGGGTTGTGAGCTATTTTGACATTTTGTTTAGAGTATTTGAGGTGCATATAAATCATATATACTTATAATCATGTCAACACTTATGGATTTTATCCTTGTCGGTGAGAAGATAGGAAAGTCGGGAGAAGATCTCTTAGAGTTAGCACAGGCTCAATTTAAAGAGGTGCAGGAAAGACAAGAACGACATGAGGAGCGAGAGAGAAAAAAAGCAGAAGAAGAGACTAAGAGGCTAGAGATACAGAAAGAAATGAAAGAGATAGAAGCACAGAAAGAAATTAAAAAGATAGAAGCGGACAAAGAGGTATCATTGAGAAGACTTGACTTAGAGAAATCAGGTTCAGATGCATCATCAAAAAAAGAGTATGGGAGTATGTACAAGTTGAAACTCCCAATTTTCAACGAATCCATAGATTTTATGGACTGTTTTTTGGAGAGGTTTCAAATGAAGGCAACTGCCTTAAAGATTAATAAAGAACTGTGGGGTTCACTGTTGACAGATTATTTAACAGGGTCAGCATTATAAACAGTTTTCCAATTAACTGTGGAAGATAGATTAAATTATGACATAGTGAAGGAAACTTTGTTACGCAAATACAGGTTAAATGAACAAGGCTATCGGTTAAAGTTCCACAGTGCAATGCCAAGTAGTGAGCAAGATTTTGCAGAGTTTATCGCAGAGATTAAGATGTTATTGAACAGGTGGACTGACCTATCGGGCATTGCTAAAGATTTTGATGGTCTATGTGATTTAATCTTACGTGATAAGGTGATGTCTTCATGTAGTCCCGATTTGTTAGCTTTTTTTCAGGAGAGAAAACCGGAGAATATTTTGGCGATGTCTCAGTTAGGTCAACAGTATGCAACAGCACATCCAGGCAGACCGATTCATAAATCGGCGGTGCCAGAAACATTTACAACATGTGTGGCCAAGCAGAGTTATGAAACACGACCATATCGGAGACAAAATTCTCGTAGTGAGGAGAGACCTTATAATAAGAAGGCAGTAAATAAGAGGTGGACAGAAACAGACTTCCGTACATCCCCCAAGAAACAGCAGAATATGGCAGAGTCAGGTAATAGAAGACCTTCTGGTTGTTTTAAATGTGGATCACCACGCCATGGAGCAAAGTTTTGTGACAAGCCTGAACCCCAGTCTGTGGCCGAGCCTCAGACTAGCACTCAGGGTAGTCCACAGAAGGGCCAGCGTGAGGAGTACAGATGCTTTGTATGTAATGGGATTGGCCACCTTCAATTTGATTGTCCTAATAGGAAGTTTGAACGCGCAAGTTCGGTGGTAGTCTTAGATACATTCAACAACGAGAGTTGTGAAGGGTGCAGACCACTTTTTCATAAAGATGAGACACCAATTCTGATTTGTGGCCACCCACTTCCATGTTTATCAGCAGTTCATACAGATGGGAATATAGTCTTGCATCCAGGGTACGTAGGACATAAAGTTGTATCCGTCTTAAGGGATACAGGATGTACGACAGTTGGGGTGCGGAGATCGTGCATTCAGGGGTCTCGTTGGTTGGGTCAAACTGTGCGGTGTATCACTTTTGGTGGCAGGGTGGAATTTTATCCTCTGGTGTTGATAGATATTGATACGCCATTCTTGTGGGGTAGGGTAAAAGCATGTGTTCTTGATGATAATGCGGTAGCTGATCTGATACTTGGAAATATTCATGGTATCAAAGAATGTACTGATGACGATATCAAACTATGGAAGCACAAACATAGAGACGATACTTATGGAGGAATTACTAGATTGCAAGGAAAACCTAGGGTAATTCCTGTAGATAGCATGTCATCTGGTAATGTCCAAGTTGCTAATACTTCAGTATTAAATTTAATTTCACCCCAACAAGAAGATATATCGTTTCCAAAACAGCTGGGTCAACCAGAAACTAACATTGAGAGGCATATTAAATCAGCAAAGGAATGGGGTGAACGTAAGATGAATATTCAGGAAGGGACAGTAAATGAAACGAAGGTGAACTTTACTTTGCCAGAAGAAAGTGAATGTTATGGATCTGTCAAATATCCTGAGACAGACCGGATGAAAGAAGAGCACAGAAAGCTGATTGAGAAGTATCGCAGAGTAGGTCATGGTGCTCGTATGCCACATGAGAAACATTACATAAAAGAAACCAATGACTTAAGAGATTCCAGACACTTTAGAGGAAGCTGCATGAGTAGTAATGATTACTGTGGTAATTTTCAAAGTAAACGTCAGATTGGATTTAGAAACAGGTACAGAGGACAAGATATAAACATAGGATTTTGTTCCAGCAGACCAAGCTGTAGTGAACAAAAAGCTAGAGAAACATACAGAGGTAGTTTCAGAAGAGATTGCTGCTGGGCAGACAAAAGAGAGAATAACCATCTTAACAGTAGGGCACATCATAGATGGAGTGATGGTGGTGAGAGCTATTGTTGTAGCTGTGGTAGTAGTCGTGGATATCATCATTGTAAATGGAGCAGCTACCCTGAAGAGTATGACCAAGGCTGAGATTAATATGATGCTGAAAGGGGCTTCTGATAGTATAATATTGAAATTACAGAGCCCGAAAACTAACATCACTAGCTCAGAAGGGAAGGCCTAATAGAGTGATCTGTACAAATAAGTGTTAAAGTGACTTAGACCAAATTTGAGAATATTTTTGCAAAGTAAGTCAACTTTTGTTGCTTTCTGATTTAGACAAAATTTTCTTTCTCAGGGCAGATGCTTCGGCATTGGTCATAGGTGGTTACAACGAGTTTTTTGCATTCTGCCAAGTCACCAAGCAGCTGGCTAACCAAGTGTACATTAACCTTACAACAGTTTGATGTTACTAGTAGGACAACATACCAGACGAGAGAATTTTGATTATGATAAAGCATGTTTACTTGTAGTTATATTTGTATAAGTTTGATGACTTTAATGAAGTTTGTAGATTATGCAGGCATTTCTTTGATATGAAAATGAATTTTGTTTAACTTTAGAGATATGGAATGTGATTATTGCTAGAATAATTTGTATGCTTTTAGTGTCGGTTGATGAATTCTGTATGGAAGCATTGTTTACTTTCATGATGTATTTTAGGTTTGATGATGTATAGGACTCCCATCTCTGTCTTCACGGTGAAAACCCCCAGTTTTTCACATGGGGAAAGGGGTGGATGTCACGGAGTGTTTTGAGGGTATTTTGCATGTGTGAATGTTCCCATGCTCCAGCGGGAGTTTATTAGTCATGTGAGTTGTTGTGAGCTGGGAATGCGTGCATTGTAATAATTCAGCTACAGGGTTGTGAGCATTGCTTGAGACAAGCTGTTAGCTTTTGTGATGCGTGAATGAAGATCAGTGGAGCGTGAAAGGGTTTCACAGGTTTTAGTGAATACGCATGAAAGGGGCAGTCAGAGGGAGGAGTGTGTTGGTTGGAGACGTGTGTTGAGTCAGTAGAGAGAGAGCAGACGGTAGACAGGAGACAGCGTAGAGAAGAGAAAGGTGGATGTCTATAGTAGGGCGCGAGTAGAGGGCCGGAGTTGTGTTGTAGATGTTGCAGTAGATATTCATGGAGTAGCCTATTTGTGGCTGTAGTTATTCTGAGAAGCAGAGTGTGTGCGGATACTCGGGATTTGTGATGTATCTAATATTTGTAATGGCCCTACGTCCATTGTGACTTATTTGTGAATCTAATACATTGTTGGAGATTGACAGAGCTGTTGGAGTTAGTACTTTATTCCTAGACAGTGAGCTATACGAGCGGTGTATAAGTGTTGTCTAACTTACATCCACCCACATACACCCTACTCGTCACAACTATGTCTTTTAAGTGCGCAGTAGCGTTAGGTCTAAAATCAAAACAATGTGATGTAAAATTAAAGATACTTTACTGCTAAAAAAAATGTCAGTCTTCATCTCTGAGCCTTGAGCGAATCGTAATCTTTTTGCCAAAATCTATCGGAAGAAGAAGCACGTTCTAATAAATAAACATCAATAATTTGAAGGAAAAAAAAGTGCAATAGGTAAAGATTGCACATTTCTCAGCTGCTACAGAATTATCACAGTGCAGAACGTCTATGGTAAACTACTAGAAAAGATGGTAGCATGGAAAATAATGAATCACCTCGAAAGTGCACAGATCCTACCTGAAACTCTCAGAAGCTATTGAAAGTAACATGGGGTAATGATGAAACTTTTGCTTATAATGTGTATGAGGGGTTCCAGGTTAAATGAGAAATGGTTGGTCTAGCAATTGCCTAGAGGATGCTTATAACAGTGTGAACTTTGCAACATTAATAAACTGTGTAATGGCTTGCGGTGATAACCCTTGACTAACATTTCGGACAAACTTTTGGAATCAGTCCATTCCTTAGTTTAAAAAAAAAAACTTTAAAAGTAATGTAAAAGCATTTTAAGGATTTGTAGCACCTGGAAATTTTCAAATGCTTCATCAACATCGACATTTATCTAACATGAAGCAATGTAGCAAGATAAAAATGAATCTGACAATTTTTGTTTACCTGGCACACAATTGACAGCTTGTACGCATTCTTGACTTCAAAATCCACAGGTGATCTCAATAATAAGTTCATTTTTGACACATCATTCTCAACAAAGGGTGCTGCCATAAAATTGCTGGAGTCTGAATTGATTGAGCTACCAGCATCATATACTCGATACTCTACTTCAGTCTGGTTCGTATTAGACTTACAGCTCAAGGTGGCAATCACGAAACCTCGTGCTACATTTTCTGATATGTTATAAGTAAGATTGTTTGAATTCGCTGGGGGATAGATCCATCTGAAACAGAAAACCTCAGTGATATAAAATACAGAACATCCATCACCAGAACTCTAAGGCAGTCTAGGTCAGTGTTTTTTTAAAACCTTTTAGGAAATATGGATCCTTAGTAAAGATTCACTAATTTTATTAACCCTATCATAAAAATTATGTCATCAATAGAGAATTAAGTATAATACAAATAATGTAAATTTGTCATAACTAATTTATTTTATTATTACTGGACCTTTACTTTCCCTGCCATATCCTCACTAATCATTATATACTAGCAATAACCCGTCTACATTGACAGGTTATTAATTATAGTGTGCTATTTTTGTTACATGTATTCGAGACAGTACTATTACTACACTGGTCATTTCATTGCAGGCGAATGTCATTAGATATTTGTAGTGAAAATTATATGGATGTATTAAATATGTTTATCAATCATGTTGTTGGCTTCATTTCCATAATCAAACTGTTCATGCACACCTTCATTTGCGCACTTTTTTTCTTTTCAGGAGAGTACATAAAAGGGGAAACAATACAATTATTGTCTAACTTTCAACCACCTTAGCTGTGGTTGAAAGTTAATGTACTCTCTCAAAAACAGAAAAAGTGCACAAACGACGGTGTGCAAAATGTGACAGACCGACAGACCGAAGTACTTATGGCGGGAATTATGGTATTTAATTATTTTTTGTTTTTGTTAAATGCTGTTTAACTATATTATGCAGTTCCTTATGGTCTGTCTATTCTTTACACCTTTAGTTATGGGTGAATCTGCAGCTGGCAAAAAATCTAATACTTGTATTCTAGGTTGTTCATACCTCTTAAATTTTAATAAGAAATGCTCTATACTATTATCTTAAAGACATTCTGCACAGTAAGGTTCTTCTATTCTGAAACAACCCATTTCCAGGTCTGAGAATTTTCTTGTTACTGGGATTCTTTTGATTCCCTATATATCTGATGTCGGCGTCTGTTTAATGGATATGAACGCAGTTTCATAATCCAGATATACCAGGTTTGAAACCTGCTGCAGGCGGTTTGGTAGCAAATCGCTTTGTGTGGATTTTTAACAATGGTATAAGCGCCGTACCGTTCAGAAAGCAATGGCAAACTACTGAACGTAAAAATTGCCTAGAAAAATCACAAAACAGCCAATAAAAGCTGGGGTTGATTGCCACGTCCTGTAAAGGATAAGCAAGTAACTATATATCTGATACATCCCTTGTTGCAACCTTAAACAGCTTATATGCATATCTTCCTTTCAGATTTTTATCCCACTCTGATGTCCATTTATCTGTTATTATTCTTTTAATGAAGCTTGTAATCTGATCATCGCTATAATTATTTGAATTTTTATCAGATGCACAGTTTGTGGCTTCTTTATGTACCTTTTCATCTCCCTCTATGCCAAAATGTGAAGCCATAAGGCTTCTAAAAGATGGAAAACTGCTGGTCTAGAAGGCACTTAGCAAAGCTCATCAAAATATATTTACACCTCTACAGAGATAATATATAAACAACTCAGTAAATTCTAGGACAGGTAAGAAATTTGTATCAGAAGAATGGAAGGAAGAGAATATCTGGTCAAGTTGTCTAAGACAAGAGATTATAAGAGTGCACAAATTAGAGAAGTAATGTTACTACAGGTCCACAATCCAGAATCCGTACACCCAAAAACTAAAATATTCCAAAGATCGAAAGTTTTGGAACTGATTTTTGGGTGACTTGGGCTACTGTGGGCAATATTCAATAACCAAAACAAAAATATTTCAAAACACACCCATCCCGAGCATTTCAGATTCTGGGTAACTGTCACGAAGTGGATTTAAGTATAGAGTTATGTCTGAGTGTAAGACAAGACCCTAGTATAAGAAAGACTGAGAAGATAGTTTTTGATTAAGAATGACAGTGACTGTGGAAAGATGAGACTATTGGCTTCGAGAGTGAGAACCTAGATTGACTCTCTCTCACCACTCGTGACTTCTTGCTAGCTATAGACTCACCCCCTCTGACTACCTTTTAAAAAAGGAGATAAGGTTTAACTAAGACCACAGACACACTATACAGACAAATATATACGTACAGTATAGTTAGATATAGCGTGACTGATCCAGTATGAAGTTTATAGTTTATTTACGCAATACAATAAATTACAAAAAAAATTGCTACTGTGCGTGGTCGCACATCTGAAACAGAACCCACAACAAATAAAATGACATACAAATGGTAAACCCACAATGCCACCCTCCCCTCAACCTGCAGGAAAGAAAGTCAAGGATTACAACAACCTGTTTGGTGGGGTCTCTAACCTCAGATCCACCACTCCTAACTAACCTAATATAACTATAACACGTTTTATTTTTCAACAGGCCCATTCTTTTTCTATCTGTAAATTTGTCCTGTAACTACTTGAGTTTAGTCTTCTTCTCCTGGTAATTAATTGTGTTTTCAGGAGGGATGACAGTAGGGTTTAATTTTAAGATTTGCACAAGTCTTCCTTTTTATAAAGTAATTGCAATCACGTAGGTTTCGTTGTAAAATAATTGCAATAACTTTTATTGTAGTAAGCGCGTGAGTATTATTTCGGCTGGGTTAAAATTTTCCCACGTTTAATAACCCCATACCCGGTAAATTTGCTCACGCGTACGGCAATAACATGAGGTAATGTGATGTAAGAAAAACGCGTGTGGTAGCAGTAATAACATGACTCATGGGTAGCGGGCGTTATTATTGGCGGATTTCAATAGTTATGAAATTCCGGCAAGTTTATTGGTTCCAGAGAGACGCCAAGCTATGATTCATGGCGTGGGGCTAAGCATTGGTTTTTGAGAATAAATAACAGAGACACTCTAGTAGCGTCCTCTTGTGTATCCAGAAATTACAGCCATGAAAACTACGCCTATCAACTGCTCCAATGAGATATTTGGTACCTGGCAGTCAGTTTCACGGCAAATTGGGAGGGAGTAACCTGCCTTCCAATTTTCAACGGAAAGTTGTCATCTCAGGAGCCAAGGGCTCAAGAAACAGAGGTGAAGAGCACTGGTGACGCGGTGGTTACCGGCGCCAAGTACACGTCTGCACCAGTAAAAAGAAGCAGTTCAATTGCAGTGAAGCATCTTTCAGCGTGAACGGATTTCTTAAAATCCTGAGCTCTAAGCTCATATACACACACCGAAACAAAGGCACATGGCCTGGTGTTGTCGTTTAAATTCAGTCATAATAAAACTGACGGCCCTAAACCTAATGAGGGGTAACCGGTTTGTTTATTTATTTAAGAATATTAAACATTAAACGAACAAGGGAAAGTGGCACAAGTAGCAGCAGAAATGAGGGAATATAAAATCGAGGTTCTGGGACTGTGTGAAACAAAGTGGAAGGGGGTAGACAGGAAGAAACTCATCACAGGTGAATTGGTGCTGTCCTCAGGACATGAGGAGCCGCGGTAGCATAGTGGTTAGTGCACTGGCTTCCTAGTGCAGTGGTCTATGGTTCGATCCCCAGATGAGGCGGGAATTTTTTTAGGCCACAAACGGCTCCTGGGTCGACCCAGCCCCAAATGGGTACCAGAGCAACTCTGGGAAGGTTAAGGCGGCCGGCGTGATGCCGACCACATCACTCCTCGTGTGCCGACGGTCAAGATAATATGGGCCTAACACCATATTCCCAATATGCCTCAATGGGCGTGTAACGGGTTCCTCCTCAGGACATGAAGACGAAAGTTCACACCACAGTGAAGGGGTAGCTCTTATGTTATCTAAAAAAGCACAGAAAGCACTCATTGAATGGGAAGCCGTTGGACCCAGAATAATAACAGCTAAAAAGAAAATAAATGTAAATGTCATCCAATGTTATGCACCAACTAATGACAAAGAAGAGTCTGTGAAAGAAGCATTTTATACTAGACTACGGGAAATTATGGAAAAAGTAAAAAGAAGAGACATCACAATTTTGATGGGTGACATGAATGCAAAGATTGGTACAGTCAACACTGGCTTTGAAGAAGTCATGGGAATACAGGGGCTAGGAATAATGAATGAAAATGGGGAACTATTCTCAAACTTCTGTGCTTCAAATCAACTGGCTATAGGAGGAAGCATGTTTCCACATAAGAGAATACACAAGGTAACATAGATATCACCAGACCATAGAACAGAAAATCAGATTGATCATATATGCATAAACAAGAAGTTTAGATCATCATTGCAGGATGTAAAGGTATATAGAGGAGCAGATGTGGCATCAGATCACCACCTTCTGATAGCCAAAGTAAAATGAAACTCAAGAGATATGCAACAATGCAAAATTATAGACAACAATTTAATGTAGGACATCTAAGAAATCAAGAAACAAGAGACAAATTTGCGGTCACAATATCCAACAAATTCCAAGTGCTCCAGCAGCTGGAAGATGTAGAGAATACAGAAGACTATTGGCAGCAAATCAAAACGGTATGGAGTGAGACATGTAAAGAAATACTGGGGAAAGGGGAACGACAACAAAAAGCATGGATAACAACAGAAACCATCAATAAGATAAAAGACAGAAAAAACAAGAATGCAGATTTAAACATAAGCAAAACCAGAAGTTCCAAAGCTAAGGCTCAAGAAGTGTACACAGAAGCAAACAAAGAAGTTAAAAGAAGTATCAAAAGAGACAAGAGGAAGTATATTGAGGAATTGGCAAGAGAGGCAGAAGATGCTGCAGCCAAAGGAAATATGAGAGAACTGTATAACAGCACAAAAAAGCTGACAGAGAAATACAAGCAAACAAGTTGCCTCATAAAACACAAGAATAGAAAACTGCTCAGCAATATACAAGAGCAAATGAAGAGGTGGACAGAATATTTTGAGGACCTTCTCAATAGACCAGCTCCACAAAACCCCCCGGAAATCCAGCCAGCAGAAGAAGAGCTACAAATTAACGGCAAAAGACCAACGAAGGAAGAAATAAAGAAAGCCATAAAGCTTCTAAGAGATGGAAAAGCGTCTGGACCAGATGGCATTCCAGCAGAGGCCATCAAAGCAGATATCGACATGGCTACAGAGATGTTATATAAATTACTTGGTAAAGTCTGGGAAAAGGAAGAGATACCAGCAGAATGGAAGGAAGGATATCTGGTTAAGTTGCCTAAGAAGGGAAATTTACAAGAGTGCACAAATTACAGAGGAATAATGTTGCTATCAATGCCAGAAAAAGTATTAAATAGGATTAACCTTGAGAGATTAAAAGAGTCCATAGACAAGAAACTGAGAGATGAACAAGCAGGTTTTCAACAAAACAGATCCTGTACAGACCAGATAGCCACTTTGAGAATAATAGTTGAACAAAGTCTGGAATGGAATTCACCATTATACATCGGATTTGTGGACTACGAAAAGGCATTTGACAGTGTAGACAGAGAATCACTTTGGAAATTGATGAGGCATTATGGAGTTCCCCTGAAGATCATTAATTTAATAAAGAAAACATATGAAGACATGACATGCAGAGTTCTTCATGAAGGACAGCTTACAGAACCATTTGGGATAAAGAACAGGAGTGCGACAGGGATGCCTCTTGTCTCCATTTCTTTTCTTATTATCAATAGACTGGGTTATGAGAACATCAACAACACACAACAGAAATAGAATCCAGTGGACTCTGACTAAGCAGTTGGATGATCTGGATTTTGCTGATGACTTGGCTCTTCTGTCCTATAACCGTAATCAGATGCAGGACAAAATGAAAACACTCGATGAGAGGTCACAGCAATTGGGTCTGAAAATACACAGAGAAAAGACAAGGATAATGAGAATAAATGCAGGTAATGAAAACAGGGTTGAACTTGAAGAAGCACCAATACAAGATGTAGAATCATACACAGATCTTGGCAGCAATATAGACAAAGTTGGAGGGACAGACAGTGATATTAAAATAAGAATACAAAAAGCAAGAGGAGCTTTCATTGCATTGGGAAATATATGGAGATCAAGAGAAATCGAATCCAATATGAAAATAAGAATCTTCAACTCAAATGTGAAGTCAGTCCTATTGTATGGCTCTGAGACATGGAGAACAACAAAGACAACAACCAAAAAGCTACAGACTTTCATAAATGGGTGCTTGCGTAAAATAGAAGGATTAAAATGGTATGACAAGGTTACCATCGTGGAACTGATGACAAGAACTAGACAAGTGCCAGTGGAACAAGAGATGAGAAGAAGACGATGGCGATGGATAGGACACACACTGAGGAAACCTGCTGATAGCATTACAAGGCAGTCCTTGTTCTGGAACCCCCAGGGCAAGAGAAGCAGAGGTAGACCAAGAAGCACATGGAGAAGAGAGCTGGAAACAGAGGTGAAAATGATGAGGAGAACGTGGAAAGAACTTGAGATGATGGCACGTGACAGGAGGACTTGGCATGTGTTTGTTGAAGGCCTATGCTCCTTTGGGAGTGGAGGGTTATGAATGAATGAAAGGCAAGAAGAACTTTCACTGTGTCCAGAAATATGTGAAAATCACAAGAAATCAAGTCCAACAGAAAAATCAGAATCTCAAATGTCAAAACAGTCTTTTGAACGGCTCTAAAACATGCAGAACAACAAAAATAACAACATAGAAGTTACAGGTTTTCACAAATGGGTGCTTGCTTAGAATAGAAGGGCAGAAGAGGTATGACAACATCAGCCAAATGAAATGGTATGACAAGAATTTATGACAAGAACCCAGACAGATGCAGCGGAAGAAGAGATGAGAAGATGATGCTGGCAATGGATAAGACACATACTGAGGAAATCTTTTCTACATGGCAGTCCTTTTATTCTGGAATCCCCAAAGTACCAAGGTAAGAGAGGCACAGAGATTTTAAAAAGTTCTGAAGAACAGAACTGCAGACAGAAATTAAATGGACAAAGAAGACAAGAAAAGATCTTGAGATAATAGCATGAGGCGGGAGGGACTTGGCACAAATTTGCTGATGGTCTTCTATGCTTCTTGGGGAGATGAAGGGTAAAGAATTTATGAAACTTCCCTTTGTATTATTTTCCATTATAAAATCACCCCTTGCACTGTTATAAATATACTGATCCATTCTATCTTGTCTTGATTAGACCCTAGAATCTTTTATTGTAGCATCTGTACTGACTGTCTCATTTCATTGGTGGATTAGGTGTAATCCTGAGCACCCTTGGCTTTCCCACTCTCCCCCCTTGTTAACAACATGGCAGTTGTGAGGGACATTTTTTTGGGGGGAACACACACATACATTCACACAATTTTACATTTTTGATTTACTCTATTTGGACTAAGAGAAAAGGGGAGATGATGCCATATTTAGATTTCTGAAATCAAAATAATTACTTTGAATTAACTATGCTATATATCCTAATTATAACCCATCAAGGGTTGAACTGAATAATTTTTTTTTTTTAATCTCATTTTCTTGCCAGCTGTTTTTTAAGTTTCATTTAAAGTTTTCATATTGTCATGTCCTAATTTTTGGTTTTACCGAGAGAACTAGCAATTAAACACACTGTCTATATATATATTTTAATTATTAACCAATCATAGACTGAACAGGGTACTTTTCTTCACAAATTAAAAAAAAAAAATATGTCGACTATTACACTTCCAGTATTTAGCTTTTATGGTATCATATATCAATCATATCAACACCCTTTAGCTCCCCAAGGAGCATAGGCCTTCAACAAATACATGACAAATCCTCCTGTCCCGTGCCATCAGCTCATGTTTTTTCCAAGTCTTCCTCATCATTTTCATTTACCTCCAGTTCTCCAGTCCATGTTTTTTTTTTATCTACCTCTGCCATCCTAGGGATTCTAGAACAAGGACTGCCTTGTAATGTTATTAACTGGTTTCATCATATGTATGTCCTATCCATCACCAGTGTTTTCTTCTCATCTCTTGTTCTACTGGAACTTGTCTGATTCTTGTCAAAAGTTCTACATTGGTGACCTCGCTGCACTATTTCAATCCTTCTATTCTACACAAGCCCCCAATTATGAAAGTGTAGCTTTTTTGTTCTCAATATTTCAGAGCCATAGAATATTACTGACAGACATTTGAGTTGAAAATTCTTATTATTGTGTTTGACTTGATTTCTCTTCATCTCTGTATATTTCCCAATGCAATGAAAGCTGTTCTTGCCTTTAGTATAATTTTTTCGTATCACTGTCAGTCCTTTTAACTTTGTCTATGTTGTTGCCAAGATATGTGTATGAGTCTACATCTTGTAGGGATGTTTCTTCAAGTTCAATATTGTTATCGTTTTCTGCATTTATTCTAATTATCTTTCTCTTTTCCCTGCATATTTTCAAATCCACTTGCTGTGACCTCTCACTTAGTATTTTCATATTGTCTTGCATCTGATAACAGTCATGGAACAGAAGGACCAAATTGTCTGAAAGATCTAGATCATCAAGTTGTTAAGTCAGATTCCACTTTATTCCATTTTTGTTGGGTGAAGTCGATGTTTTAATAACCCAATCTATAGCCAGTTAGAAGAGAAAAGGTGACAAGAGATATTCTGTCATATTCCAGCTTTTATCCCAAACAGTTCTGTCAGCTGTCTTTCATAAAGAACCCTGCATGTCATGTCTTCAAAAGTTTTCTTTATTCAGTTAATGATCTTCAGGGGGGAATCCATAATGCCTAATCAATTTCCAAAGTGATTCTCTGTCTACACAGTAAAATGCCTTCTCAGTTCACAAATGCAAAGAGAACTGAATTCCTTTCCAGACTTTGTTCATCTGTTATTCTCAATGTGGCTATCTGGCCTGTAAATAAAATGTTTTGTCAAAAACCTGCTTGTTCATTTCTCAGTTGTCTATCTATGTACTCTTTTAATCTCTCAGGGATGATCCTGATTAATATTTTGCCTGGCAGTAATTTGTGCAATCTTGTAAATTTCCCTTCTTAGGCAATTTGACCAGATTACCTTCCTTGCTGGTATTTCTTCTCTCCCCAAGACTTTATCTAGTCTTCTGCTTCTTCTTCTTCGGTCCTTGGTCGCAGACAGACAAAGCAATCAGTGACCATCATGCCTGGTGGCATCTTGTAGGGCAGCAACAAACTCTCTCAACTTTGCTTGGTCAACAGCCACCCTTCGTGTGGTGCCCCAGCTCTGGTTCATGCTTAGCATCTCTGCCTCCACAGCTCTCTGCCAGGTGGCTTTTGGCCGTCCTTACTTTCACTTTGGTGGTCAGGATGTCCATTTTTATGTCAGTGGCTTCCTTTTGGCTTTCACCACTGGCAGTCATATGAGCCTCAGATTCCGGATGTCAATCCCGCAGCAAAGCTTATTCATTTGTTGCTGTTTCCATAACAATTGTGATTTTTTTACATAGACAAGGCTGTCGGCCCTGTGCTAAAACCCCTAACCTGGGGGACTGGGTACCAGATTTTGTCTAACCCCTGTCCAGCTTGGTAGAACCTTTCCCTCTTTTAGAAGTATTATATTTTTTTTTATTTCTTTCCTATTTGGTCTTTCACGGTTGACATTTAGCTCCTCTTCTGCTGGCTGGATGTCTGGGGGATTTAGTGAAGCTGGTCTATTTACAAGGTCCTCAAAATGTTCAGTCCATTTTTCTTCATTTGCTCTTGTCTGTTAGAAAGCAATTTTCCATTCTTGTCCTTGATGAGGCCATTTGCTTGCTTATATTTCCATGCTAGCTTCTTTATGTTGCAGTACAGGTCCACCTTATTTCCTTTGGCTGCAGCTTCTTCTACTTCCCTTGTCAACTCCTCAGTATATTTCCTTTTATTTTCTTTTGGTGTTTCTTCTGACCTCTTTGCTTGCTCCTTTGTACACCTGGCGCTGGAACTTCTGGTTTTGCTTCTGTTTTCTTCTTTTTCATGTCTTTTATCTTGCTGATGGTGTCTGTTGTTATCAATGCTTTGTGCAGATGTTCTTTTTTTCCCCCAGTGCTTCTTCACATGTCTCATTTCATACATTTTTTATTTATTGCCAGTGATCTTCCCTACTGTGATATCCTTTCATTTTTTTTCATCCATGATATTTAGTTGACTGGTGCAAAATTCTTCTTTCATAGATTCTTCTTTGCCATTCATTGGTGTATAACAAGTGATGATGTTTATTTTAATTTTCTTTTTGGCTGAGGGGTGTTCCACTGCTTCCCATTCTATGAGTGTTTTCTGTGCTTCATTAGACAGCATTACAGCCACCCCTTCAATGTAGTGGGCGCTTTCTTCCTCATGTCGTGAGGATAGAACCATATCATGTGTGATTAGTCTCTTCCTCTCTATGCCTTTCTATCTAGTCTCGCTGAGTCCCAGGATATCAAACTTGTAATTCCACATTTCTGCTGCCACCTGTGCTGCTTTTCCTTGTTCTTTAATGTACGAACATTCCAGATACCAAGCCTAGAGATTTTCCTAGACTAAAAACAAGTTAGTCTGCAACTCAGACTCCTTTTGGGTTTTTCTGGGTTGCATCATAAGCCTCTTTACTAGAGGATCTTCTTCTGTTTTGCATGGCTGAACTAAATTATTTCTTTTAGTTGACCTACCCATGTTATGTGCTGAAGTTTTTCTGGTGTAAAATTTCTACTGGATGGGGTAACCACCCCAAGCCCAACCCTCTTAGTCACTTTGTTAAGACATGCATGATAGGTTACAGTGTTATTATTCTTTGCTCCCCTTTCTGGCTCGGTAACAAACAAGTGTTTTTTGGTATGCACCTGCTATATACCACAAACAAAATTCAGCTTATGTACTTACTCTGGAGGCTTCCTATCATCAAGATTGATTATCACGGTAACAGTTGCTGTGCCATATCTGGGCCCTGGGTCTTTTCCATTGTCATCAGCAACCACTATCAGGATATATGACGCCACCTTCAACAAAAAATAAGTAACTGAATCACAAATACTTACACACTTGCAAAATCTAGCTCAGATCCATAATTGAGTTCAGGAGACAGCACAGGCACCAATTAATATAAGTCATTTTCCAAATACATAATTGAATGAAAGTAATGTCAATTTAAAATACATATACATAATCTATGCTGCTTTATGAACTAGCCAGATGGTAATTTATGGCCAAGCACTAATGATTTGGGACACACTTTTATAGGGATCCTTGGCAATAAAATTTACCTTAATTGCAAGTTACATGTTTCTGCTTTTTTGTGACACGTTTTAATGGAAAGATGTGTTAAAATATTTATATGTAAATGAAGATTGAAAATAACTGCTAATATCTACGTTGCATGCAAATCAAATTAGTTTGGAATGTAAAGTTCTTTGCGTCCATAACTAGTTTTACTACTAACTTACACTGGAATCCAGTGCTTTCTGGAGCTGAATCACTCCAGAGAGTGTATTTATAGTGAAGGTATCCAAGGCTGCTGTATCATTCATAGCAAATGAGTATGTGACATTAGCATTTGACCCCACATCCTGGTCTGTTGCCACCATCTGAGTTATAATCTGGAAGATAATGTATTAGGATCTTTTAAAAGACCAACATGACAAAACTTGTCAATAATTTTTAAAATACTCTGTGTTTGTGAAATTTCATTTACCAACAATGTTTGAAAAATATTCCATAGTTTAAAAAAAAAG
This sequence comes from Oreohelix idahoensis, assembly GCA_024509875.1. Classification (NCBI taxonomy): domain Eukaryota; kingdom Metazoa; phylum Mollusca; class Gastropoda; order Stylommatophora; family Oreohelicidae; genus Oreohelix; species Oreohelix idahoensis. The sequence goes on along the minus strand of JAMPIV010006388.1, from coordinate 57,761 downwards.
TTTCAAATTTGGCATAAAATTTGCAACATTAAAATTAAAAAACATAAAAACATTGGAACACAGTAATTCATATCTGCAGTAGTTCTATTTTTCCTTTGTCTCTTCAGAGACCTCCAGGAACTACTTTGGTGGAGGGTTTTATGCAAACATTGAATCTATAAAGGATCAAGCATTTCTAATCATTGGTTAGACAGGTTTAAGATTTGACAGAGAAAACAAATGATGGAATTATCTGGCCAATAAAACTTGTGAGGTTTCTAGGTGAGTGACAGATTAAATGGTTGGGTCTGTTGTGAGGTTACTTCGTGAGTGACATTAAATGGTTGGGTCTGTTGTAAGGTTACTAGGTCAGTGACATTAAATGGTTGGGTCTGTTGTGAGGTTATTAGGTGAGTGACATTAAATGGTTGGGTCTGTTGTGAGGTTATTAGGTGAGTGACATTAAATGGTTGGGTCTGTTGTGAGGTTACTAGGTCAGTGACATTAAATGGTTGGGTCTGTTGTGAGGTTACTAGGTCAGTGACATTAAATGGTTGGGTCTGACATGAGGTTCCTAGGTGAGTGACAGATTAAATGGTTGGGTCTGTTGTGAGGTTGTTAGGTCTGTGAAAGATTAAATAGTTGGGTCTGTCGTGAGGTTGCTAGGTCTGTGAAAGATTAAATGACTGGGTCTGTTGTGAGGTTACTAGAACAGTGAAATATTAAATGGTTGGGTCTGTTCTGAGGTCGCTAGAAAGTGAAAGATTAAATGGCTGTGTCTGTTGTGATGTTGCTAGGTCAGTGACACATTAAACGGTTTATGATCTTGCTAGGTCAGTGCTGTCAGGAACTTGCTTTGTCTGTGACAGATAAAAGGTTGGATCTGTCATGAACTTGCTTTGTCATCATCATCATCAGGTACCATCTTCACATAGAAGGTCGGCTGCAATGGATCTTCAATGTCTTGTTTCTTGTCTTGATGATACACTCTGATAGACTCTTTCCTGTCCATCTTGATGTTATCAACCTACTTATAGCACTGTCTTCCTCTTGCATTTCTGCCTTCAACTCTGCCTTCTAATATGGTCTTCAGTAAGGTGTTATGTCTTTTTACATGGCCAAAATATGTTAGCTGTCTCATTTTGATCTTCTTCATTAATTCTTTCATTCCTAGGTTTTCTAGGACTTCTTTATTTCTTTTCGTCTCTTTCCACATGATATGCAACATGCTTTGTCAGTGACATATAAATGGCTGGGTCTGTAACAAGGCTGCTAGGTCAGTGACAGATTAAATGGTTGCATCTGTCATGAGGTTACTAGGTACACTAAGATACATGTTAGGTATAATTTTCTAATACCTAAAACATTACTGTATCTAGCAATTCTAATTATACAAAACAGAACATGTTAATAAAAATCTGCAGTCACTATCATTCCTTATTATTGTGGGTTAACCCTATCAAAAGTATACTGTGCTAATGTAAAACCTAAAGTTTTAAAAACTCTTCATAAACATATAAAAGCTTTTGCTTTTTTATAAATGCAACCAAGGCTTCATCAAACCTTGCTGGTCTACTAAATTAGTAATCCATTTTTACCCTCTTTAACAGAATTACTTACACTTGGAGGTGAAATGGAGATACTGACTGGTATCTCATAATTAGTCTGGCGAAACGTTGGGTTATGGTCATTGATATCAATAATAGTGACACGAAATGTGCATCTGCCTTCCATCATTGGAAACAATGGTGGGTTACGACCTACAACTGTCACCTGTATGAAATACTTTTTAAAAATACCTTTATTGGGTCTTCAAATATGTACATAACATTTACAAATGGTTGTTTTACATTAATATCATAATGGATGACTCTGAAGAAACTGATACAATGATGTGCATAGTAAACGAAAAATCTGACTAATTTATTAAGTGATCAGCTCTAATAGCCTCTCCAATGTAGCGGAGAGAGTGTCAGTAGAAAGAAGTAACATTATAAGGATGTGAAACTACATACAGTAGCCTCCTTCAGTCATAACTGACTCTGGGAATGTGCCCCAGAGGTGATAGCCTTCAGCTATTTCCTGGTGTTCCTTTCAGCATGTTCTTTTCTATTCTGCTTGTTGAAAGAGCTTCTTTTCACCAAATCTGAGGTGATGCTGCAGGGAGCATCACCACTTGGTGTGATCAGCAGCTTCCACCTCCAAGGTCGCTGGATTTATGTCTGCTGCTTTCATGTCTCTCTTGCACACATCTCTGAACCTCAGCTGCAGTCACCCAGCCGCTCTTTTGCCATCTGGCAGTTGTCCGTAGAAGATATCTTTCAGGATGCGACCATCTTCCATGTGGCAGACATGGTCAAGCCAGTGTAATCTGCACTGTCTAAGCAGTGTATACATGCTTTGAAGGCCAACCTGTGAAAGCACCTACAACAGTAGTTGAGACTACAGCAATAAAATCCTTCACTACTAGCGAAGATGACATCTGGCAGGTACAATTTAACAGCCAACATTTGGTCCTATATCTGATGAACAAGGAGCAATTATCCACTGTGTTTATTACAGGCTAGCAATCATTAAAATTGTATCCTCTTGCAAATTAAAAAGTATTACCCTGGTGGGAAGCTTGAAGGCTAGAACCCACTCCTGGGATTTCTAGAAGAAACTAAAAAAAGTGTAGCATCTGCTCAAACATCTATAATCATATGTCCTTTCAATTCCTGCCCCATTTATCTCTTGGGAATAAGTGCCTAGTTTGCTAGACATGTTTACAATCCTAGCTGACCTTTCTTTGGTTCCGTTTTTTTCCCTAAACTGCATATATAGGGTCTTCTAATTTGCATATGATCATATGATTCATGAAGTAATCACAAATCTATATTACATGTTTGACAATATAGAAGCTGATACAATAAGATAAAGAAAAAATGGACAAATCTGACACATTTATTGCACGATAAACTTAAAAGCAAATATTTTTTCCAATAGTATATTTTGATAAGTCTTCTTCTTCAATCCTTAGCTGCCGACCATCAAAGCAGTCAGTGGCCATCACGCCTGGTGGCATCTTGTAGGCAGCAACAAACTGCTTCCACTCTGTTCAGTTGGTGGCCATCCTTTGTACTGTGCCCCAGCTCTGGTTCATTCTTTGCACCTCTGCCTCCACAGTTCTCCGCCAAGTTGTTTTTGGTTGGCCTCTCTTTCGCTTTCCTTCAGGGGTCCATAGCATAGCTGTTCTTGTGAGGGCATCGGGTATACATTTTCATAAGTAGCCAGTAATCAAATAAAAGATGTGGTAAAGTTCTTCGTTGTTCTGGAGATTAGCTTTAGTACCTGCTTTTTCTTTGTTTATGTGACAAAAATGTGAAGATCTTAAAAAAGGTTCATGTTCCTTTATGTTAAAACCCTTAGTACTTTTTGCATACTAATTTGTATGAAAGTTAAGGGATCACACATTATTCCCTCTAATACCACCATATCTGACATATCAGTGTTAAATATCTAAATTCCCTAAAAGAAAGTTCTTGAGTTCTGTTTGTAATGCAAATTTTGGTACAATAATTAAGACTATTATGAGTCTGCAGAACTCAAATGTGTTTTGTGTGTAAGACTAATGTTTTATGCAGAGTTCTTATTGCTATAACGATTATGTTATATTTTTAATGAATATGTGATCTTGTTTCATGTACATTTAAGTTTAAGAATCTGCATTTTGGATAACGAGTAGATATATATGCTGCTTTTTGTATGAGAGTTGTTACATCATAAGTAATGTTTGGCTTACTGGTTTTGGGTGCAGTTTTTTTAATTTTATTTCACTGATGGTTTCTGTTATTATCCATGCTTTGTGCTGGCATTCTCTTTTTCCTAGAACTTCTCCATATTTCTCACTCCATATTTTGATTATCTATTGCCAGTTGCCTTCTGTATCTGCACTGTCCTCTAGTTGATGAAACGTGTATATTAAATTTTGATGCTTATAAAATACTGTAACCATAAATTTTTTGTTTCTTGATTTCTCACAAACCCTACATTAAACTGCCATCTTTAGCTGCTGTGCTGTAATTTATCTTCTGAGTTTCATTTGTTTTATTGGAAGACAGTGATTTGATGCCATACCAGCTTGTCTAAATATCTTTACGTCGTATAATGATGATCTAAACTCCCTGTTTATGCAAATATCATAAATCTGATTTTATTGTCTTGTGATACAAGGGGACCAGCTTCAGTTGTGGCTCCATGCTCCATAAGAAGCTTTAAGGAAAATGATGATGAAGATATGACAACAATGATGACAGTGATGATGATGATGATGAGCTTAGTTATGAAATTACAATTTTTAAACTAAAATAGCAAAAGTTAGAAAACTACGAAAAGCCTAACCTGTATAACTTCATAATTTTCACGTGAGATGCTGCCCTTGACAGTAATGTTACCAGTGCTGCTGTCAATCTGGAATACAGCATCTGGTAAAGAAGGATCGGGGCTCTCAATGCGATAAACAACTACTCCATTCTCTCCCCTGTCTGGATCAATAGCACTCACCTGAGAAGGAACAATGTTATAACCTGTGAGTGTTGTATACAGATTCGGGCGTCTGATTGGCTAAACGATTAGAGCACTTTTCTCTCAAGGCAGTTACTGGGTTCAGGGATTGAAACCTGGTAGCATCATGATCCAGTCTACCCAGCTGTAAATGGATATCTGACTCTGCTCTTGAGTTAGGCAAAGGCAGTGAGGAAGGAAACTGGTCACCCCACTTCATAAAAAGCTTGACCTAGTTTGGTGAAATCTAACACGTCACTACCCTATGGCAGTATCTACTATGGAACTAGCTTTCATACAAGTTCACTTATTTTATATGAAAGTATTCCTTCCAAATATATACCTTTCAGAAGGCAACTAATAAATAAGATATATGCCAATAAGGCAGTAAACAGCTTGATAATCTAGATTTTGCCATTGACCTTGCTCTTCTGTTCCCATAACAGAAATCAGACGCAAGACAAAATGAAAATACATTATGAGAGGTCACGGAAAGTGGGTCTGAAAATACATAGGGAAGAAAACAAAGACAATGAGAATAAATTCTGGAAAAGATAAAATTATACTTACAGAAACACCACTTCAAAATGTAGAATCATATATATACCTTGGCAGCAAAAAGACACTGATGGAGGGACAGACAATGAAATAAAAATACAAATACAAAAAGCTATGGGAGCTTTCATTGCATTGGGAAATATATGAAGATCAAAGGAAATCAGGTCCAACATAAAAATCAGAATCTTCAATTCAAACGTCATCATCAGTCCTATTTTATGGCTCTGAATCATGAACAGAAAAAAATAGACTTTCATCAATTTGCCTTTATTCTTAGAATAAAAGGATTGAAGTAGTATGACACAATCACTAATGTGGATCTGATGACAAGAACCAGACAAGTGGCAGTAGAACAAGAGATGAGAAAAAGATGAGGGCAATGGAGAGGACACACACTGAAGAAACCTGTTGATTGCATTACAAGGGAGTCCTTGTTCTGGAACCATAGGGTACGAGAGGTAAGGGAGACCTTAGACACATGGAGAAAAATGTGGAGAAAAACATGAAGGGAATAAGGAAGGCATGAAGAAACCTTGAGCTGATGGCTTGGCACAGGAAGGCTTGGCATAAATTTGTTGAAGGCCTTTACTCTTTGGTCTGTAGAAATGAGCAGATAACTCTATAAACACCATCAGTATCATGGATGAATTCTAAAGTGCTCTTTATACGGTTTAAGCATTTTAATCATTTTTAAGAAATCTTGTGAGCGAAGACAAGAAAATCCCACTGTATTGTATTTTCATTGCAAGAGATTCCATTGCTATGCCATAAGCAAATAGTGGCAATTGAATATACTATCTAAAAGTAAGGACACTATGTATCCTACAGGATATTTTTCTTCATTAACTTAAATAAAAATCTTAATATGTGAGAAAAACAACAATAGAAAAAAGTAATAGCAAAAAAAACAAAAAAACAAACAAACAAACAAAACAAAACAAAAACAAAAACATAAATGGAATGAGTGACAGCCACACAAGAGAACCATCTAGTCAGAGGAGAATATGTTCCTCAATTTGTCTGTACAGCAGTTCCTGAAACATAACAAAACAAATTTTTATCAAAATTGAAGCCATGGTAACCATGGTCTAAAACTTCATTTAGATTATTTATATGAAATTTCTGGCTAACAACTAAATAATTCAAAAACAAAAGAAGTTTAAAATTTGCGAATACCTGAATTACAGGTGTCCCAACAGGTGCCTTCTCTTTAACACTGGCTGATGTGTCATATTGCAGGCAGTTATTGAAGCTTGGCTTATTCAAATTAATATCAACAATGTTGACAGTGAATGTTGCTGTTGCTGTTTTAAATCCTGTTTTGACTGTACAGCAGCTGTCATCATCTACTGCAATGACTTTCAGAACATATAAATCTTTGTTCTTAGGAATGGCTGCATTCAAGACAATTTGCCCATTTGTGTCCCTTATTGTGAATATTTCAGATGTATTAACTCTTCCTGTTAAGAAAAACAAAAACAATAACAAAAATGAATGAAAGATAATGTCTAATTTGCTTTCATCGTTTGTAATCATCATTTTCCTCTGTGCTCCTTTATAGAGTATGTATGGAGCCACCATTGTAGCTGGTTCCGTTGCAGGAAGCTTGTACCAAACATTCACATGCTCTTGTAGCTGTGGTTTCTGTGACCATTTGTTTTACATGTTGAGGTTGCTGATGAGGTTGCCAGTCCCATGCACAACCTCATACTAGTTGCCATGTATGACATGCCTGAAGCCTCGTACGACTTGCCTGAAGCCTTGTACAACTTGTCTGAGTGCATAGTAGTCCTATTCCTTCTTTGTCTCTTCAGAGTCCCCCCCCCCCCCCCACCCCCGCCGCAGGAAGTGCTGCTGTCAATAACTTTTAAATTTTACCTCTGGGGTATTATATAAACTTTTTCAAATAAAATTTGGAAACTATTAAATAACCAACAAACAGAAATACAACAGAATTCCACTAGGTTGCAGTCGATTTTACAGCTAGTACCCATTTTTATTTATTTACTTTTCTCATGTGTCCTTCTTAGCTCTCACTTTCTTTCGTTTCCCTGATGCAGGCCTTGTGGCTGCAACATTGGCTATTTTCTTATCTTTTGTCCCAGTAAGATGAATCCCCTATTTTCGATTTTTTTCATATTCATCAACCCCATTCCACATCTTAAGCAGTTCCCAGCATCGTTCTCAACATTACAGTTAATAACATAAAGCATTAATACTATATATTTTTTAAATGTCGAGAGAGCTAGAAGTTACATCCTTGTTTACATTTTAACATAGCTGTTGCTGTTTAAGTGTAGAGGTGTACATTTATGGTGCTCAGTGTGGAATCACAGGAGAGATCAATGATCTGTTCCACTTCTGCAATTGAGACAATGGGAGGAACATGCTGAAAGTCTCAGATCCAGTTGTGTTGTTCAGTCATCTGGGACATGTTTTTCATTCATGACAATAGTTCTGTAGACTAAGATTTCAAATCCATTGTCACCTAGACTTCATTTTCTTCCAGAAGTCACTGTAGCTGGGGAAAATTACAATTTTTTCCAACCTTTTTTCAATAATGTTTCTTCCACATTGTGAAATATATGGAAATCAAAATGATCAAGTTCAACATAAAAAAATATAATTTCAACTCAAATATCAGTCTAGTCCTATTGTATTGATCTAAAATGTTGGAGAATAACAAAAGTGATAACCAGAAAGATATAGACTTCCATAAATGGGTGCTTGTGCAAAACAGAATGACTGATATGGTACAACTAACATGAAACTGATGAAAAGAACCATAGAAACACCAACAGAACATGAAGTGAGCAGAAGATACTGGAACTGGATCAGATGAACATACCAAAAACCAGCTGATAGCATTACATGGTAGTCACTATTTTAAAAACCCTAAGGGTAAGAGAAATTGAGGGAAGCCAAACAAACAGATGATAGAGAGAACTGGAGACAGACAAGAAAGGGTTAAAGAAGACATGGAACAGAAGGTACATGCCAGGAAAGCATGTACAGGAACCATCAATTATCAGCTTCCTCTACATGCCAGGAAAGCATGTACAGGAACCATCAATTATCAGCTTCCTCAAATTCATATTTTCTATCCTGAAATCATATGGATTTGTCAAACACTACAAAAAAAAGTCTATTCAAGAGCATACTTTTTTGTTGCCAATACTTTGAGGCACAGGACATGCTGCAGAAATTTGTCTTTATAGATGTGTTAATTGTTTTCATACTTTCTAAGCTTGTGCTTGGGTTTCTACTTACTCTTAAGATTCTTTCACTCAAATGTATCCATTGCAGAACTCACAAATTATCATTACTGACTATGATTAAAAATACAACACACAGCACTTGAAAAAAATAACAATTGTGAACAAGGAACATTCTAAGCAATATAAGTTGAAATTTCATATCAGATATGGGGCATAAATACAAGTGTGTGATAAAACCAGTTACTTTTTTTTAATGTGCATTTATTTGAACATTTCCAGGGAAAGAAAACTAATTAATACTTTCAGTGATAAAACTGTAATAAGCACATACTTTCAGTGATGAAACTGTAATAAGTGCACAATGGCCTTACCCTCAAAATAAAACTTTACAGCATCGCCATCAATATCTGATGCCTGAACAAGCGTGACCACAGAGTTGATGGTGGAAGTCTCATTCAGTTTGATAGGGTTGGTGCTATTGACAAACGATATTAATAGCATTCAATCTTCAGAAAAAGATGTTTGTAAAAAAAATTATAAATTTATAGCAATCATGTTCACTGAAACAAATATCATTTTCTTTTTCCAGCTAATGAGCCATGAGGTTTGGTTTTCTTTTTTCATTGCACATGGACAACTCCATCAGTGGTCCGATCTCTTCCCTTAGATCACACAAGGAGGATCTCAGCACAGTGCACAAACTCCGTAGCACGAGCGAAAATCCCACTGTGAGTATATAGGAATCACACATTCTATAAATATTTTTGTGGTGGGTGGGTTTCTACTTTTTAAATTTTGCCAGGGCAGCAGCCTGATAGGGCATCTCTTTATGATTTTCAACTGGCTTGGGATTTTTAACATGCGTAACTTGCACACGGGACCTTCTATTTTTTTCTCTCTTATCCGAGAAGGCTAGGCATTTGATCTCACTACCAAGGAGACCAGGGGGGGGGGGGGGGGGAAGGGGGGGGGGGGGGGGGGAACATCATTAAGACCACTGGTTCTGAGAAAAATTTCCATAAGTTATATTTTCTCAACTGGGAATCGAACCTGGTACCTCTAGAATTTGAGGCGGACACCATACCTCTTAGCCATTTCAACCTCCATAAGGTACATGAGGTAAAATTAAATACAAATAACTATTCCACTTATTCATGTAGTTCTCGTGGGTCTCTGAAGAGATAAAGAAAGAATATGACTACTGCACCCTTAGTCAAGTTGTACAAGGTGACTAATATGAGGTTGTACAAGGTGACTAATATGAGGTTGTACAAAGTGACTGATATGAGGTTGTACAAGGTGACTGATATGAGGTTGTACAAGTGACTAATATGAAGTTGTACAAGTGACTAATATGAGGTTGTACAAGGTGACTAATATGAAGTTGTACAAGGTGACTAATATGAGGTTGTACAAGATGACTAATATGAGGTTGTACAAGGTGACTGATATGAGGTTGTACAAGTGACTAATATGAAGTTGTACAAGTGACTAATATGAGGTTGTACAAGGTGACTAATATGAAGTTGTACAAGGTGACTGATATGAGGTTGTACAAGTGACTAATATGAGGTTGTTAAAAGTTAGTTGCTTATCCTTTACAGGACGTGGCAATCAACCCCAGCTTTTATTGGCTGTTTGTGATTTTTCTAGGCAATTTTTTCATTCAGTAGTTTGCCATTGCTTTCTGAACGGTACGGCGCTTATACCATTGTTATAAATCCACACAAAGTGATCTGCTACCAAACCGCCTGCAGCAGGTTTCGAACCTGGTATATCTGGATTATAAAACTGCGCTCATATCCATTAGGCCACAGACACCGACTATGAGGTTGTACAAGTGACTAATGTGAGGTTGTACAAGGTGACATATGAGGTTGTACAAGTGACTAATATGAGGTTGTACAAGACTAATATGAGGTTGTACAAGGTGACTGATATGAGGTTGTACAAGTGACTAATATGAGGTTGTACAAGTGACTAATATGAGATTGTACAAGGTGACTAAAATGAGGTTGTACAAGGTGACTGATATGAGGTTGTACAAGTGACTAATATGAGGTTGTACAAGTGACTAATATGAGGTTGTACAAGGTGACTGATATGAGGTTGTACAAGTGACTAATATGAGGTTGTACAAGTGACTAATATGAGGTTGTAAAGTGACTAATATGAGGTTGTACAAGGTGACTGATGAGGTTGTACAAGGTGACTGATATGAGGTTGTACAAGTGACTAATATGAGGTTGTACAAGTGACTAATATGAGGTTGTACAAGTAACTGATATGATGTTGTACAAGTGACTAATATGAGGTTGTACAAATGACTAATATGAAGTTGTACAAGTGACTAATATGGGGTTGTACAAGTAACTGATATGAGGTTGTACACGTGACTAATATGAGGTTGTACAAGTGACTAATATGAGGTTGTACAAGTGACTAATATGAAGTTGTACAAGTGACTAATATGAGGTTGTACAAGTGACTAATATGAGGTTGTACAAGTGACTAATATGAGGTTGTACAAGTGACTAATATGAGGTTGTACAAGTGACTAATATGAGGTTGTACAAGTGACTAATATGAGGTTGTTCAAGTGACTAATATGAAGTTGTACAAGTGACTAATATGAGGTTGTACAAGTGACTAATATGAGGTTGTACATGGGGCTGGCAACTTCACAAGGTAAAACAAACTGCCACAGAAACCACCACAGCAGGAGCATGTGAACGACTGGTGGAAGCTTCCTGCCAGGTGACCAGCTACCTTGGTGGCTCCATACTCCATAAGGAGTGCAAAAGAAAATGATGATGACTATTTTAGTCATTGCATACCTGACATAAATCGTGATGCCAAAACAAAATATACTTTACACAAACAGCTGTCTTAATTCATGTATGTTCTGTTTTAATGACAAATCCTACATTCACTAACCTAATGTCTAAAAGGAATTGGAGAATATGAAAGTTCTGTGTTTTTATTAGCCTGCCACCAATGAATTGTCCACACAAAAAAGTGGCAGTTTTAAATGGTATGTCATTTCATAAAAAGTAAACTAAAGAGTAGGAAACAAAATATTTATTATACAGGGCGATTGAAAAGTCCTATTTTTAGATCTTTATATCCTCACTTGTATCTATTGAATATACATAAAACAAATATCAAAATAACGAGCTGTAACTTTTTTTTTTTTTTTTGGTTCGGTTTTTGCCTTCTTCTGGCGAGGCGCGTTCCTTTCAACCTATTTGGTTATATCAGAGTGCATTTACCATCCAAAAAAAAAAAAAGTCAACACTGTTGACTGCTAACCCGATCAGGATTGATAGATACTAAGTCCTGAAAAGGACTAACATTATCTATCTGCTAGCATAATGCCCTAAAAAAGACTCGCCAGCTACGCCAACGCCCGAGTTAATGGTTTATGAATTAGTTAAGAGTTGTAACTGCCATTTGACAAATAAGTTGTTTTTTTTTTTTTTTGTTTTTTTTTTTTAATTCTCAGAAGCGATAACACAAATTTTAAAATGACCAGTAAACTGATGTTACAAGAGACAGCAAAAATTATCATCCGCTAGGAAATCATGTTGAACAGACCAATTCTCATGTTCAGCTGAAATGTTGAGTGACATAACATTTTATGTAATACAGTGGCAGTTCTTTTTATTTTGAAATTTGTTTCACATAAACTGGACAAGAATGAAGAAGTAATGTACAAACAGGAAATGACTTTTCAATCACCCTATACATTGTGATTAGTTTAAACACATATGGGTTATACGTTAGAGTTACTTGAAACACAATTGGATAATAAATCAAAATAGTGGTCTGATGTAGAAAAAGTAACTAAGGTTATGTGACAAAGATATCGAAATTATTTTTTTAAATTGTCCTTAGTTGACCAGGATCATCCAATTGACGAATTGGTTAGAGTGTTTTCCTTTCATGGCAAAGTTACTGGGTTCCGAGATTGAAATTTGGAAGCATCACAGTCCAGTCCACCCAGCTGTAAATGGGAACCTTACTCCGCTCTAGAGTTAGGAAAATTAAAGGCAAGGAAGAGAACTGGTCACCCCACCTCACAAAGCTGGACCTAGTATAGTAAAGTCTTAAACACTTTACTCCTCTACAGCAGTATCTGCTGTGGGACTTACTTTACCTTTTAGTTGACTAGAATTTACGTTTACTAGGCTAAACTAGAATTTACGTTTACTAGGCTAAACCCAAACATACAGCAATCTACTTCCATGATAAATCAATACATCAGTTAACTTCACATCTTTAAATTATCACGACATCTACAGAAAACATCAAATCTGAATAAACACTAAATAAACTGTAATGAAAATTCATACACCTGGTCAGATGTAAAAGAATAAGTGGTAAATGATGGCGACTATCCCAATGGGCTGATCACCCGTTGGCTTGTCACACCGATTACGGAAACAACGGCAGATGGATCTATTTGTTGTTGCCCTAAAGACGCCGCTAGGCGTGATGGGAAACTACAACAGAGAAAATCAATCTGCTGTTGCCCTTAAGACGCCACAGGGCGTGATGGCCTCTGACTGCTTGGTCGGTCTTTGGCTAAGGACAGAAGAAGAAGAAGAAGATGGCGACTATATACCCTTTAGATCAGTGGTTCCCAAGGTGGGTGATACCGCGTTATGAGGATACAAGGGGGTAATAAGGGAAAATTGGGCGGCAGGATGCATTCAGCCTAGTAAGGGGTTGGTTGAGGATTTGACAGGCTAAATTCAACAATATTACTCAGTAGGACACTTACATATAAGAGCTTTTTGATTCTACAGAGCCCTGATGTCAGCGCTTAAAAGGAGAGCGTAGCCTGAACAAACTCGAACCAACCGCTCCTCCCTAACGTCGCTCGTCCCAGTTTCTCATACACCTTATAACAAAGATTCCCAACATCAGTGAGTTGAGGACGATATAGGAAAGATAGATAGCGTAGTAGTTGTATAACTGGGATCATTAAGTAAGGCATATTTTTGTCTATATTTGCCCTTCTGAGCTCAAGTAACTATCGCTGATCATATATTCTAACCAAAATCATCCGCTGAAAGGCGGGTGTAAAGGATAATGAAGCCTTTGTTGTCCACTCGGTCAACACCACAGAAAGAGAAATGAACGAGGATGCTGCAGTCAGTTCACTAAGATTTAATCATCAACATTTGGAAGGTGATAACCAGTGCTAAATAGTGTTTACCAGTTTAACATCGGCGAGTGTCCACTGGCAAGGTGTGACTGAATATACTTTTTGCTGGAAGCTGATGAAATTAGATATCTGCAGGCGTTTCAAAAAGGACCAATTTTGCTCTGTTGCAGATTTGATTGTCTCAGAATCAAGGAAGGCTAGTGATAACAGGATATCCATAATACGTTATTAACCAAGAGGAAAGTTTCAATAGAGCTAAGTGTATAACCAACAGAGCTATGTTTGGTTTTTTTTAATGTAATGTCAGGAAATTGATGGGGGAGGGCACTGGGAATGTGTTCTGGAAACCAAGAGTGCGGTGACTCGAAAAAGTTTGACAAACATTGCCTTAGATGATAATTTTGGTACATTGTCACTTACCACAAATATTTTACATATTGAAAAACACAGTGTACTTACGAATTGTCAATAGTGGGAGGGTTGTCATTAACATTCAGAACAGTCAAAGTGACCTGTACTGGAGTTGAAAGAGATGGAGTTCCCTTGTCACTTGCCATCATATTAAACTGTATGGGGCTTGGATTCAAATCATAGTCAAGTGGGCTGTGAAGAAAAATAGTGACATAACACAACCACTTCAAACAGCTGTACAAGTAACAAACTGTAACTCTGTAGGACCCATAAATGTGTATTTCCATATTTATCTTTTAATTTGCCAAATTCCTTTATGAGAAATTATATTATTTCTGGGATTTTCTTCTTGCATTTGTTATTATTTCTGGATAAGCATTCAGTAAACTCTATGGTTGGGGGGGGGGGGGGGGGGGGGGGGGGGGGGGGGGAGACACACACACACACAAAGAGGAAGAGAGTAAAATATAAACACGAGTACAGTAAATTTGTTATATAACAGACTAGGATATAACAGACATAATATTCAGTCCTATCAACATTTTACATTAACATAAAACGGAAGACATCACAGACCTATGATCACAAAGAAAATGGACAAAAAGTATAAGAATTGATCAGTTGGAGTTTGAAAGAAAACTTTCAACAGAGAATGGACAGTCAAGGAACAAAAACAAGGCTGTGCATGCACTAAAAGAAATTTACTGCTAAGAGCACAGTAGAATTAATATTACTCTGCGAAAGTAAAATTTTTAAATATATAAACTTTGGTTTATGGGACAGCATGGAAGCAATATTATTATTACAAGTTTCTTATCCATTTATAAAAATGGTGGAAAATTTCAAAATATTCCCAAAATTACATAAGGACACTGTGAACGTAAAAATGCTCAGTGAATTTTCAACCACTTCTTTATGCAAGGCTTCTTGATTTCTACCAAATTAATCAGCATTTATCATGTCACCTCTTCACTATGGCTGTGCCTGTGTAGGCATTGCTGATGCGCTCAGTTGTCACATTAAAGTATGTACTGTTTGAAATCCAAAAGACCAGTTCACCATTTAATCCGCTGTCTCGATCACTTGCTGTCACTGAAAATTGGCAACAACAAAATTATTTATGCTTTTACTTCTTCCTCACGTTCTTATTATGATCATCAACATATACAAACATAATTAATAAGAATTTAACTCTTAATCATTGGTTGGCAGCTAATATTGTTTCTGCATAAAGAAGCATTGCCCAATGTTGTCACTGTGGGTTTCTGAAGGTACAAAGACAGAATAGCACAACTGCACCATCAGGCATGTCATAGAAGGTGACTAATAGGAAGCTGTGAATAAGGCTGGCAGCTTCTGTGTATTTTTGGTAGAATGTGTACAGAAATGTATAAAGTACTTTAGTTTTACTGTGAAACTAGAATATGAGAACAGCTATTAAAGGTCACAGCGGTAGTTTTATAAAACAAGACGTTAAAATAACTCATGCATCAATCAAAATTTTGTTATGATGGGGAACAACAAATGAGGAAACAATAGATACTCATTACAAATTGAAAATTAATATAGGAACCAAAATAAAAACTTAGTTCTATAATACAGAGGCATTTAATAACAGCATAAGGTATCAAATCACAATAATAAAATGAGGCATTAAAATACAGTGTAATGTGGGGGCGTTGTTCTGATAAAGGCAATTTTGTTGTTGTTGCAATGATATTAGCTATGAATAAAACTAAAACCACTACACTTCTTGTGTGACTGTTTCTTATGACACTATCATCTCAAAGCTTAAATGAATTCTGTTGTTGCACAACTTGTACCTGGAGATCAGTGACAGTATGGCCTTCACTAACCCCACTTGAGCAAGAAACTATGGCAATTAGAGAGGACAACAAAGACAGAAGATACTGGACAGTTTGATGTCGTGACTTAAACAAGAGGGCAGTGACAGAACTGATAAACAGCACTGAGGCCACAAAAACATCATCACTTGGTTTTTTTTGTTTTAAGGACCATCTTCATTGCACACAAACACTCCATCAGTGCTCTAATCTCCTCCCTTAGATCACACAAGAAGGATCTCAGTACAGTGCACAAACTCCATAGCCCCAGTGAGGATCCCAATGTGTGTATACAAGAATCACACATTCTATAACTATTTTTGTGGTGAGTAGGTTTAGTAATTTTTAAATTTTGCCAGGTCATCGGCCGTATGGCCTACTCTTTGCGATGTCCAACTACTGAGGGAATTTTAACGTGCACAACTTGCACACAGGACCTCCTAATTATTCACCTTTATCCAAGAAGGCTAGGCATCCAATCTCACTACCCAGGAGATCAGGGGTAGTAAGATATCATTAGGAGCAACTGGTTCTCAAAAAAATTTCCATAAATTACATTCCCTGAACTGGGAATCAGACCTGGTACCTTTAAAGTTTGACGCCATACCTCTTAGCCACTTATGCCAGCTGGCATAGTAATGAAGAGGAGGAAGTTATTTATTTGAATGTTAAATCTGTTTTATGTTGCTGAACATTGATCATTTTTAACTTATAAAATACTAAGAGTAACACTTCACAATCTGTGTCAGCTTTTCAAAAGAGTTGTTATTCAGTAGATTCTATCTCACTGCAACATCCCCAGAAGTAAAGAGGCTGGCATATTGGCAAAAGAAGAGGGAAAGCTACCTCAACTTGACAAGTGGGAAGCAGAGTATCCAGGCCACTAAAAAGATGATGCATATTACCAGCTTAGCAGAAGTGAACAAGTGGTAATCTACAGACTTCACACAGGTCATAATAGATTTGGATACCATCTATTCAGCAAGTTAAAGATAAGAATGCATGATAAGGTGTAACTGCGGCACCAATAAAATGACTGCTGAACATCTGCTTCAAAGATGCCCAGCATATGAGGAACAGAAAAAGCACATATGGCCATCACCAGTACATTCCTGGAAAAGCTCTACAGAGATGTCAACAGCCTCAAACTAACTGACCACTGCTTTCTTTGAACATATTCAAGTTGATGTCTGAGGGTGAATGAAGAAGAAGATTTATAAAACTTTCAAAATGACAAACATGAAGCCAAAACATGATTAAGATAAGATATAAAATGGTACTGCCAGCTCATTCATTATAATCTAGAGAAATGTTGAGGACGGTAGAACTATATCAGGTTATCTTCAAGACCTGTGATTTCAGGGTATGTACCTCCCCCAAGTAGGCTTACTGCCATCTCCCCAGTCATTCACACAATCAAGAATGGTTATTACGCTTTCCTGCTCTAAGAAAGTGTAATATGTTATCATACACTGTCACTGACATTTCTGGTCACTGTCGTGAATTATTCTAATCCCCATATATAAATTAAAACGTAAATGCAAAGCCTAACAAATAAATTTAATAAAAGGAAAGAAGAATGGTAAAGAACAGTGCTGTCACAATGACTGTACTCGAAATCCCCCTTGTTTTCTACTTCGTCTGCAAATTGTAACGCTTTCACGTTGATAGTAAAAGCCTACTGTGTCGCTGCACGCTTTCTTCAATGAAACGTGTACTGTATTTCTTGGAAAAAACCGTGAGATACGCAAGCTGATCAATGACCTAAATTTAATATTTCATTCATTCCATTTTATACACGGTGTAACTAAAAGACAGATGGACTAAAGGATAGAGAGAAGGGAGAGGCAGAAAGCGGGGACACGTGCAACACTAAACACGCGTCACGCGATACACAATTGCTGCCATCACGCGTGTAAGGCCACATGCACTAACTTTATTTCAAATCGACAGTGATAAAATTCACTACCCTTCCCAGAGTTAGGTTTTAAAATCCTGAAAAACGCTTATTGGGAAAGATGACATTAGATGGGTTTACGTTTGAAAACATGACAGTACCCAGACACCACATGGGGAGTGAAGTAAACAGGAGGTGGTAGAAAATGCACATTTTGAACGCAGCCACCTAGCTCCCTTAAATTCGTATATTTGGGTTCCTTAGGGTTTGCTGACAAAGAATATGTAAAACGTTACGCAAATAGTCTAGGAATTACCAAGTTATGGCCAAAATAAAATAGTGGGGGTGCCTGACAGCATGAAATCAGTTCTGCTCATAAAATTTTTGTATAACGTGTTTGAAAAAACATTACGTTACGGAAATAGCCTACCATGTTAACTCCTATTTGATTGGAGCGCAACAAATGAAAGACTAAACACGATTGGTCAGACTATAAATACTATCTTGTGTTGTCAGGGGAAACGTGAGAAAGGGGTACTTTTTTGAAAAGATGTGTAGACGTGGTGTGATTGGGTAGAGCTGCGAATATACACAATTCAGAGCGTCTGTTCATTGCCACATCTTGTAATAAACCTAACTAAGAAGCAGTGCGTTGAGCACCAGTGTATATTTTTTATAAAATAAAGCCTGGGACATCGGCAGATCGGAGTTGTGCTATATTCAGTGCCAGTCAACGAAACTGTTTATTATTATTTCCATGAATTGTGGTAAGCTTGAAATATTCAATATCTTTTAATGAAAATTGAATGTAAATTGATAATTTATGTCTGTATATATGTGTGGTTCAGTAGCGAACATGATGTAAAGCCTATAGTGCTCCAGCCTGAACAGAAGGTGTCGGAGGAAAGTAAAATTGCATGGAATGGCCAAACAGTACACTGACACCTAGATTATTAACTAGAAAGAAATAATGCTGGAATTGCAGAGGCGTAGTAACCATTAGGGAGGGAAATACTGGTATAAAGTATTTCAGATGAAGCTGACAGTTGGCCTAACGCTCTGAACTCAATGTTTGTGATGTATTGTGCTCAGTGTAGAAATGGAGTATAAATTAGTTCTGACGTAGAAGGTACAACCTTCTTGTTTCAGGGACCGTGGTCTTAAAGTTATTGAGCATCACCTGGTCAGAGCTTTGTTGAAGCCAGAGGTGGACAGCATACTCCTTGGTCCATATAGCAACCAGTGGGGTGGCTCCAGAACTCATTTAAGTAAACGAGCAGAGGAGTCTTTTACTGCAGTCATCACGCAAGATAAGAGAGTGTGGCCATGGAGCTCAACATTATGTACCCCCATCTTAAAATGACATTATAAACTAAAATTAAGAGGGGAATTTAATTGTTTTAATACCAGGAACTGAGAACATCTCCAATAATAGTTCCAATAGAAACAAACTATTGAAGTCATGATGACAAATACCAACAGAGCTTGAACAAAACAAAACCAGTATTACCTCATATTACCACTACACAACTGACACACATAGGATACCATTAATAATATATGTCACTATAAGAATCATATTAATAAATTCTGTACATATAACTTGTAATTAAAATTGATTGTGATTCCTGGTTCCCTTTGTATTTGAATCAGGACACATATACATTCATGACAGCACTGAATACATATTGTTATTTGAAAAGTTATCAGTGACTCCTTTAAGATATCCTCTTAGAGTGTTATATGTATGTGAGTGTCACAGTGTTGTCAAGTGTGGTGGAATAAATTAAACTGTTTATCTGTCTGTTGTTGTTATGACTTACACTTCATCATACACATACCCTAGACATATAACGTAGTCATCACACTATTCCAGAGTAATTCTGACTGAGGTATACATATGTGGCAGTAAGTAAGGTTATCTATAATACACTACTCTTATTAGATATAGATACCTTCACAGCTGATCTCAGTCAGTACACTAAGTCCCCTATAAATATTTATAACATCCCACTTTACCACAGTCACTAAGAAATGTTTAAAATAATGTTGTTTTCCAAGATAGTTAACAAAAGTTGTTATTTCAGCTGTATCTGTGCTCACCTTTAAAAACTGAGCTGCCAATTGGCAAATCTTCCCTTACTGTTGCACTGTATTGTGGGGCAAAAAAAACTGGACTGTTGTCATTTTCATCTATAATATTCAAAAGTATCTGCCAAAAAAAGAAATCATCATAGTTAGTTTCATCCATAGTTAGGAAAAAAAAAACCATAAAATCAATAGTTGGCATGAACCTGTTCTAAGTTGTTAACTGATATCTAGCAAAAGCTGGATGAGTCTTGTCCAACATAATTTTTATCATGTAATTTAGTTTTCATTCCTTTCTCCCAAGTTCCAAAGGGAGGACTCCTAAGACCACCTCCAGTGCACTTCTTGATGCTGATCTGACTGCACTCGCAATTGTACATAATGCTTGGCGCTGAATTATATCCAATTTAATCTTGTGACTGTGTGCTGCAGTCATTTACTATGCTTTCATAATTATAATCAATTTTGCATCTTATGAAAGATTTATAGAACATGATCATTGTTTTAGTGATTGCACCCCATCCATGACCTTTCAAATATCTTAGCATGCTAGTTAGTCCTCTGCAAGACTCAACCAGTCTATCTATGTGTTTATTCCAGTTCAGTTGGTGGTCTAGTGTCATTCCTAGGTATCATGTGGTTTGGACTACTAACACTGGACAACAGCCAAAATGTATCCGAGACAAAAGTAGCTATTTTAAACTAATTTGGACATGCTGATCACGAATATGAACTTAAAAATCGCGAATTAGCTCTAGGTTTCAAGATCCGGGGGGGAGATGGGTTCAGTAAGCTGGTGGCTTCACCTTCCCGACGTGAATGACCCAGTCCTTCTCTTTTCTATAGCCCTGGCAGTGATTCCCCACGAGACGGATAGCATTGAGCGCCAATTGGATGACGCAATCTGTAGCAGTCATTGCAACCACATTTCCTCCTTGTCATCATTTGTGTTGTGGATTCTGTGAGTGCAGACGTGTCGTTCAAGATGCCTCGTGAATGTGTAAACAGTGCGGATTATTTTTGCTATATCTGCGGACAAATAACTTTGCTATCACAAAGGCAACATCTGTCACCTGTGAAAGCAACTACATCAAGAGATCCTGATTTTGTGCCTATTGAAGTGTCTGCACAGCCACATAAAATTACCCAGAGTGAATTGAATGATCTAGTGAGAGATCTGGAATTGCCAAAAAAATAAAGCAGAGCTGTTGGGGTCCAAACTGCAGCAATGGAATCTTCTAGAAGAGAATGTGCATGTGTCTGTGTTTCGTGCTCAACAAAAAGATCTGCTTCCATATTTCAAAATGACAGATAACCTCGTTGCTTGCGTTGATATAGTGGGTCTGATGGCAGCACTACACATCAACTACAAAGAAGACGATTGGAGACTGTTCATCGATTCATCCAAGTTGAGCTTAAAAGCTGTGCTGCTCCTTAATGGTAACGTTTTACCATCTGTTCCACTCGGGTATGCAGTCCACATGAAAAAAACGTACAACAACATGAAACAACTGTTACACACCATCAACTATGACAAGTATAAGTGGTAGATTTGTGGTGACCTGAAGGTCATTGCCATCTTGATGGGGCTACATCAGGGTTACACAAAGTTTTGCTGTTTCCTCTGTCTGTGGGACAGCCGTGCTAGGACTTCCCACTACAAGAAAAAGGATTGGCCCCAATGACAATCACTTGAACCGGGGAAAAAGAATGTACTTAACGAACCACTTGTAGAATCCCACAAGATCTTGCTCCCTCCTCTCCACATCAAACTTGGACTAATGAAGAATTTTATAAAGGCCATGGATCGAAATAGGGCAGGATTTTTATTCCTTCGTGATACATTTCCAAGACTTAGTGAGGCTAAAATCAAGGAAGGTGTATTTGTCGGTCCACAGATACATCAGCTCTTCCGAGATCAGCATTTTGATGATATCCTCACAGGTGATGAAAAGATAGCTTGGAATGCTTTCCAGCAAGTGGCCACAAACTTTCTAGGAAACAATAAGGCTGACAATTACCAGGAGCTTGTAGAAACCCTCTTGCAGTGCTACGAGAGACTATGGTGCAACATGTCTTTGAAATTGCACTTTTTACACTCTCATCTGGATTTCTTCCCTGCTAACTGCGGTGCTGTCAGTGACGAGCCAGGGGATCGATTTCATCACGACATTACTATCCTCGAAAAAATGTACCAACGGAAATGGAATGCAGCAATGCTAGCAGACTATTGTTGGACCCTTGAGAGAGATGCTCCAGAAACTCATTACAAGCGACAGGCAAAAAGGTGTCGCTGTGAATCATTTCTGCAATGAGCATTATTATCATATGGTATGTATATACACATGTGTAAAACTTGTTTTATAGATATTTAAGAAACTAGAGCTAAACTGGTGTTTTAACGGCCATTTTCGTATTCAGTAGCCCAAACATAAAGGTAACTTGGTTTAATCTCAGATACACACAAAAAGTCAAAATTTGTTGTCCAGTGTAATTTGTTGCTCCTGTAAGTTTATGTCAAGTTATTTTTAACAATCCTACCTTGACTGAAGATCATTCCTGCTGTCTTATTCACGTTTAAGTGAAATCCCCATTTGTTCATCCATTTATATACTTTATTTATTTGTTTTTGAAGATTATTACATTATTTTGTTAGATTTTTCCTAGATCTCCATATAGCAACATCATCTGCAAACTGTATCAAATTATTTTTGATATCTTTAAATTCTTCACTCAAAACATTTACCATTACAGTAAAAATTGAAGGGGATAAAACTGATCCATGAGGAATGCCATTCTGTTGTTCATACAGTTCTAACTTGTCATTGTTTATACAAATAAACTGTGGAATATCTATCTTTAAGGAAGTTCTCTAAGTATCTATACATTGTACCTGTATTTTCCGTCTTTTTTATTTTAAAGAGGGCACTTTCTCTCCATCATTCAGCATAGACTCTAGCTACATCTAGGAATACTGCCACTGTATTTTCTTTCTTTTAAAATCCTAATTTGATTTCATGTTCCATTTTGATTATCTGATCCATAGTGCATCTATACCTTCTATATCCTGGTTGAGTCTGGCTATATATTTTATTCTCTTCCAAATAAAACTTTAATATGTTATTTAGCATGGTTTCTAATATTTTACTTAAATGGGAAGTTAAGGAAATCGGTCTGTATGAACTAGCAGAAGGCAAACAGCAAAGGCACTGAAAATACATACTTTCTGAGAGCTAGAAAGTCAGCACTTCCAAACAAAGTAGCAGTTCACCATCTCTTCTTGACTGTGCAGATGGCAGTAGACATACATGGGCTAGGGGCATATCCAGAGAGTATCAGAAGATCTTGAAGACGGCCAGGTATAGTGCTGCATTCCTCATCAATGCACCAGATTATAATGATTGAGCTGACTGTGCCATTTGAATCCAGACTTGACGAGCAACATTCGTTCAAAGTAGTCAAGTATAATGATCTGGCTGCGGATTTGAGACACGATGGGTTCACTGCAAGGGTTGTGGCTGTCAAGGTGGGTGCAAGAGGTCTTGTGGTTGCCTCAGTGTATGATCTACTGAAACTGTTGGGTTTAAGGGGACAGTCAAGAACAAGGGTACTTAAGAGGCTCAGCGAAACTGCGGTAAAGGCATCACGCTGGCTGTGGAACTGCTGTAACAGGCAGTGGAACAACCGCAATGGGCTATGGAACTCGAGACTGTAATTTGGTTTCAACATAGGGGTTACTTTCACAATTGCCTCCAGCTGGCAGGAAATAGGAATGAATTTGAAAGCTGCAACTAAGGTGTAGTTGGTTCAATTCTCTGCACTAGACAACAGGAGGCTGACACTTGGGAGTCATGACCTAAGTGGGCCTGTCCCCATTAGAGTGTAAAAGAGATTAAGGGGCCGAAACACTTAATCAACGGGAGGAACTTTTCTGATGAACAGATCGCCTCCTGTTGTATCGCTCTGTATAGAGTTTCCCATCATATCATCATGATCATCTTTTTCTGGCTTTAGTATTGGAATTACTACTGCCACTTTTCATATCTTGGGAATTTTCCCCACATTCCAAATTTTGGTAAAAAATGATGTTTTAACAATCAGAACAATCCATATTAAATTAAAGAAACTGTTTATCATCAGCAGTTATCTTATGAATGTAAAAATTTCAAAATATAATGGTTTCTGTAGGAAAGATGATTCCGTAAAACTCATCATAACCGGTTAATGCTTCTGAGAAAAAAAACAGGCCATATTATCCATGGTTAGATACTGCTTTAAAAAAACAAGTCATAATTTTCATTGGCAGAAGAAAAACTTCATTCCACCGTATCTTTAGGTTGATAAAATGATAATAAAATCCCACATAATCAACAGAAGGAGCTACTGATGGGAGGAGTAAATGGAATTGATAATAGGAGTCTTATAGAAGATGGTCATTTATATACCAGGGCAAAATACCTAACTATGGAAAAAAAAACTAAAGGAAGAGCACAAAATATAATTCATGCTGGTAGCACAGTTTGCTCTCAGTTGCAAGACACGATGATATTCAAATTAAATACTTCAGGAATATACTTTCCCTGGTACCTTTATACAGCAAAGCGTAGGAGAAAGACACAGGATACCTCTGAATTACATCACAAAGTTGAAGAAAAATACTAGTTAGGGATCAAGTCATCATCTTCAGTTGCTATCTCCACAACGAAGGTTGGCTGTAATGGATCTCCAACGTCTTCTGTCTTTCGTCTTGGTGGTGCACTCTGATAGACTCTTTCCTGTCCATCTCTTGATGTTATCTTCCCACTTATAGCACTGTCTTCCCCTTGCACGTTTGCCTTCAACTCTCCCTTCTGTTATGGTCTTCTGCAAGGTGTTATGCCTTTTTATGTGGCCAAAGTATCTTAGCTGCCGAACTTTGACCTCCCTCATTAGTTCTCTTTTCATACCTAGATTTTCTAGGACCTCCTTATTTGTTTTCATCTCTTTCCATGAGATACGCCCCATTCTTCTATATATCCACATTTCAAGAGCCTCAATTCTTTCTTCCAAATACTTATTCATCGTCCATGTTTCTGCACCATACAGAAATGCAGAATATATATAACACTTTATAATTCTCAGATTTAATTTGTGAGATAGCTGTTTGGATGTCAGTATATGTTTCATGTTGTTGAATGTAACCTTGGCCATTCCTATTCTCTTCTTGATTTCTGTTTCACATCTGCCATCTTCTGTTATTATATGACCAAGATATACGTAGCTCTTGACTTGTTCCAGGATTTTCCCATTTACGCTTATCTTTAATGTGGGTTTATCGTCTGTTTTGCTAATTACACTGACAAACAACATTTTTCTTTCTTATATAAGAATAAGTGTTCTTAGGTCAGTTTCTTGCGCTGATTTCAAATCTGAAATCCGTTTATCTCTATCACGTCGGGTTCTTAAGATATTTGTGAATAAATATATTTTTGGGAAACCGTTATTTGCCCCGTTTCATTTTTACTATATAACTTATTAAAAATTAATAAAAAGCAACTTAATTCTACTTTTTATACAGCTAAAAGATGCATGACATATGTTACGCGATTTTTCAAATAGTTACTGTATTTTGAAATAATTCTGAGCAAAATATGGCTTCTAGAAGTTGTAGAAATTCGGCTGATCTGTTCTGTTACGTGTGCGGATATTTTACCGATCTTGTTGACCAGAAAAACTTTACACCATTACTAAAGACACATAAGAACTTTATTTCGATTCGAAAGTTGATGATGCAAATAAATCTTGGAAGCCAAATGCAGTTTGTTCGATACATTGGCAGGTTGGTTACGAAAATCGCCGAAGCATAAGTCGATGCCTTTTGGAGTGCCAGTAATATGGCGTGAACATACAAATCACACTACTGATTGTTACTTCCGCTTGACAAATATCCATGGTTTCACTTTTAAAACTAGAAAGTCTGTGGTTTATCCAAATATTGAATCGGTTTCGAAACCAGTGCCTCATGATCCAATCACGTGTCCGATCCAAGTACCACCAGAACAATATCCGTTGGACGTAAATGAACCATCAGAAAGTGATAGTTTACCTGCTTTAGAAACTAATTCTGACTCAGATTACATACCGGTGAATGATGGTGTTTACTTAATTAACCATTCAGAACTTTCAGATCAAATACGTGATCTCGCTCTTACCAAAGGACAAGCGGAATTACTCGGTTTGCGACTCAAAGAATGGAATCTTTTAGCGCCCAATACTCCGATATCTAAATTTCGTCATAGACACAGAGAACTTGTTCAATACTTTGAGATGGATGATGACATTTGCTATTGCAAAGATGTAAACGGTCATGAGCACATAGTCAACGAATGGCGATTTTTCATCGATTCTTCCAAGACTAGTCTAAAAGCCGTGTTATTGCATAACAGAAATTTTTTTTCATCAATTCCAGTCGCCTACTCTGTTCATATGAAAGAAACGTATGACAATATGGCTAAATGTTTGGAAAAAAAAAAGTACAATGACTACCAATGGCGGATTTGTGGAGACCTAAAGGTCATTGCAATTCTCACGGGCATGCAGACTGGGTATACTAAATTTTGTTGCTTCCGATGTGAATGGGACAGCCGCAACAGACAGGAACATTATGCAAGAAAGGTGTGGCCTATCCGGGATCGTATGCAGCTCGGGCATTAAAATGTAATACGCGAGCCATTAGTTAACAAAGACACCTTCATTTTACCACTGTTACATATAAAGTTGGGGCTCATGAAGAATTTTGTAAAAGCGTTAGATAAAAAGAGCAAAGCTTTCACTTATCTTCGAGAAAAGTTTCCGCAAGTTAGCGATGCAAAGATAAAGGAAGGTATCTTTGTAGGACCTCAGATTAGGAAAGTTATTGCAGACAAACAATTCGAGAACTTGTTACATGGTAGTGAACTTCGCGCATGGATGGCATTCAAATCGATCGTCGATAACTTTCTGGAAAATCACAAATCTGTCGACTATGTTGCATATTGTTAAGCAGTGCATAGATGCATACATAATTATGGGCTGTAACATGTCCCTCAAAATCCATTTGCTCGATTCGCATCTTAACTTTTTCCCTGACAACCTTGGCGAAGTCAGCGATGAACATGGAGAATGATTCCATCAAGATATCGCCGTAATGGAGTCACGTTATCAAGGACGGTGGAGTGTGACCATGCTTGCCGATTATTGTTGGATGCTTCGTCGCGATGTACCACATGCCATTCACCAACGAAAGTCGACTGCAAAGAAATTCAAGCCTACATAACTGTTATACTTCTTGTACGAATGATGTTGTAATACTGTATGCGTTGTTAAAAAACTTCAATTGCGTATTTCTAGAGATCCCGACCTGATAGAGAAAAACGGTTTGCAGATTTAAAAACAGCGCATTAAAATTGACCAGAAAAACATAGAAATGTTAGAGAAAGAAAAAAAAAGTTTTTTTTTGTTAGTCAGTGTTATCATAGTTTTTGTTTTCTCAATAATAATGTCGAGTCCATATTCATGACTTATACTGTTCACTTGCTTCACTAGTTCTTGTAACTCCTGTTCGCTTTCAGCTAACAACACGGTATCATCTGCATATCTAAGGTTGTTTATTGACCTTCCACTGATGTTCAGTCCTGGTATTTCCTGTATCTGTTTGAACATTTTTTCGGTGTATAAATTAAATAGGCAGGGGGACAGCACAGAACCTTGTCTGACACCTCTTTTAATGTCTATGTATGATGAATAATTCCTTCCCGATCTTACTGTGGCAGTTTGCTCCCAATAAAGGTTACTGAGTATTCTTGTATCTTTTCCATCAATACCTATGTCTTCGAGGCATTCAATTATTTTCTCATGATGTACTCTGTCAAAAGCCTTCTTATAGTCAATGAAGCACATATACATACTTTTTTGGACCTCTGTATATTTTTCTGCTAATATTCTTAGGCAAAATATTGCCTCTCTTGTTCCACTGTTCCGTCTAAAACCAAACTGTTCTTCTTGGATTTCGCTGTCTACTTTACTTTTTAGTCTTTCCTGTATGATTTTGAGCAGTATCTTAATTGCATGACTCATCAGGCTGATTGTTTTGAAGTCTGAACATTCTGTTGCATTTGGTTTTTTGAGCAATGTTATGAAAACTGATGTCTTCATGTCGTGTGGTATATATCCTGTATTGTATATATCGTTGCATATTTCTGTGATTGTATCTATACCAAAGCTCTCCAGAGCTTCTATCATTTCAATTTTTATGTTATCCATGCCTGCTGATTTTCCTTTTTGTATCATATGAATGGCATTCTCTACTTCTGATCTGAGAATGTTTGGGCCTTCATTAGAATCTGGTGATGGTTTTTTTTACCTCTGTTGTCCTCGAATAGTTCTTTTACGTATTCTGCCCATCTGTTTGATATGTCTTTCTCATCAAGTAATATTACACCATTTTTGTTCTTGATACAGCTTCCTCCTTGTGCAAACCGCAACCGATTTGATAATTTCTTTATTTCTTCATGCATATCTCTTGTCATGTGCTTTGCTTCAAAGTCTTCTATTTCCTTGCATTTTGTTTCTATCCACCGTTCTTTTGCTTCTCTACACATAGTACGTATGTCATTGTTTATTGTTTTATATTCTGGAGTGTTTTTTGCTTTCTTTCTTTCTGCCATTTTATTCAAGATGTCATCTGTCATCCAAATTTGATTTTTCTTAGACTCCTGTTTAGGTAAATTTGCATTTGCTGATTGTATGCTTGTTTTTAAGCATTCCCATTTTGCGGTTGCTTTTTCTTCTAGGTTTTTTCTTCTAAACTGTTCCATGCTTTCTGTCAATAACTTTTGATATTTATTTTTGACGTCGATTAAATATTTCTGTTTTATATCTGGTTGTTTCAGCGCTGATATTTCTATCTGGGGTTCCTCCTGTCTTCTGTTTCCTGCTCTTTTCAGCTTTATATTTACTTTGATGACGACTGGATTGTGATCTGAATTTATGCCGGCGCCAGGATGTGTCTTTGCACTTATGACACTGTTCTTAAATCTATGTTTTATCATGATATAGTCGATTTGATTTCGTGTTACATCTCCTGGGCTTTTCCATGTGTATAATTTCCTTGGGTGGTGTTCAAAAAAAGGTGTTACATATGACCAGCTGGTTTTCTTCACAGAACTGGATAAGTCTGTCTCCTCTATCATTTCTTGTCCCTAATCCATACTGTCCTACTATTTTCTTGTATTTTCCTTTTCCTACTTTTGCATTCATATCACCCATTACTAACAACACATCTGTAGATTTGACTGGTTTAAGTGTGTGTTGTAGCTCTTCATAGTATTCTTATATTTCTTCCTGATCCTTGCTGTGATCTTTAGTTGGTGCATAAGTTTGTAAGATTGATGTCGAATGGCTTTGCTCTCATCTTTAGTAACATCATTCTGTCATTGTGTGTCCAGTGTCCAATACGTATTTTTCTAACTCCTTCTTTATCAACATTCCTACCCCTCTTTCATGTTTTTCTCCTCCTGAGTGTATAAGCGTGTACTGGTCTCTTGTTATGTAGCCTGTATCCAAAAGTCTTGCCTCTGCAACTCCCAGTATATCGAGTTTCATGTCTGTTGCCTCTAATATAAGATTGTCAAGCTTTCCTTCTCCGTTTAGAGTTCTAACATTCCATGTTCCTATTTTTAGGCTTCTCCTACTAGTTTTTAGGTGGTCTTTCTCAATGCTCCCTTTCAACAGAATTTAAGGAACACTCGTCATTATGTACTTTCTTACTCATTAGAGGAGTTGCCTCTTCCCTGTTAATTTGTACAGTAGATTCTTCCCCAGGGGACACTCATCAAGTAACACTCATGAAAATGTAGTTGGCAGCCTTTACAACATTTCCTTAAAAATACCATTTCCTTCATTGATACTCCAAGAGGAGCAAGAAAAACAAGTTGGTCAATAATCATACTATCATCATGTATCATCATCCATCATCACCACCACCATCATCCATCATCACCACCATCATCATTATCACCATCACCAAGTTCCATGTTTCATAAGAGGTAAAAGAGAAATGAATGAATGAACTTTGTGCTATTAATAAAGAAATATCTGTTAGATCCTTGTGTTGCAACCTCATGAATTGGGTAGCAGAGCAACTTCTGGGAAGGTTAAAGGCGGACGGTGTGATGCTGACAACATCACCCCTAGTTTGCCGTAAGGTCAAGAAAATACAGGCCTAACACTATATTCCCTATAGCCTCAATGGGCATGTAACAGGATCCTTTACCTTTACCCTTGTTTTATTTGCCTCTGTGAATTGTCTGTTTAAGCCATTGTGAATGAAAAAAGATTACTAAATAGATTACTAAAATTGCCTGTCAAAATGTGATACATGTGGGGTGGTCATGAAAACAGTTTAAAAATATCTTTCCTGCTTATTCAATTCTAAAAATAAACATTCTTCTAAAAGGAGAGGGGTCATGCTTTCTTTCCATACACTTAAATACCATCACAAGGTAGTTCTTGTTTTTTAAAGTAAAATAAACACAAGATAGCTCAAAAACAGAAAACACACTGTAGACATTTATAAAAAGGATAGAAAAAATGGAAAGAAATTAAAAGGAAAGTAGAAAAAACAAATAAACATCTTGGCATGAAATGATTAAGGAATATGCTCCACAGGTGGCTAAAAAAATATAGCAATAATTAATGAAATCAGAAAATGACATCATGTGTGCTGCTGCTTTTGTTCATCCAAAAAAATCGTTCTTTCATTTCTCTTCAGATCCCTATGGAACACAGGCCTTCAACAAATACACGCTAAGACTTCCTGCCCTGTCCTGTGTCAGCCTTTCAAGGTCTTTTTTTTATTCCTTTCATATCTGTCTCCAATTCCTTTCTCCATGGGGTGGGGGGAGGGGGCGGTCTTTTCTGGTCTCTCACTACCTATCGCAGCCAAAAAAAAGTAATTTACAAAAGTAAATTTTTTTTAAACTTACTTTAAAAATTTCAAAAAAGAGAACCTATAGAATTATTCATCTTTGTAACATAATTAGTTCTAATGAAGTGAATAGGTCTAAATTTTCTTATTGGAGGATTAGCATGCTTTGAAAACGTTTTTTCTCACTTTATCAGATATGACATGATTTAATACAGTTATTCTCACTACTATAATGGTTTAGGATCCTGTGCCAAATAATTTAACAAACCATATTCCCAGTTAAGACTTATAAAAAGTAAGATTCAGCAAAAGTACATCAACCTTCAAAAATCTGGATTGAGTCCTTCATTAAAAACTGTACCAGGTACTTATAATTTTCTTGACCCCAACTTTATTTTAGAGAGGTTAGCACAGGGCTAAACATCTTCAAAAGAGGTGTCTAAGAGTTGCTGAGGACAAATAATACAATTCTTTAACTAAACTCTTACCGGAACTGAACTTGTTAGACCGGTATTAGCTTCCGTCACTTGAATGGTTAAAGAAACAGCCTGGAATGCCTCATAATCAACAGGCTATTGGAAAATAAAGATCAAAATCCATCAATTTAATTCACAATTTCTTCTACCATGCAATTTATAAAATCTATAGTTCATTTAACATTTTTTGAACAATAAAACACAGACATAAAAACTGATGTCTTTAACTAAAAATATACCTACAGATGATCAAAGTATGCATGAATGTTTGTACAAATCTGTAGAACAGACCTAAACAGCAACAAAGCAGATGGAGATACAAGAAAGAAAGCAGAGATGGATATGACACACTTTCTGGAAACAACAAACCAGTAAAATCAGACATGTCCTTAGCTGAAACCCACAGTGGAAGTGAAGAGTAAGGAAGACAAACAGAACATGAAAAAAAGAAGGGTGAAAGGGGAGGCAACAGGGATCTCATGGACAGATTGAGAAGATGGCCAAAAATAGAAATCACTGGTAAGCAAGAATTCCAGCGTTATTGTCCAAATGGAAGAAAAATTAGTGAAATGAATGCTTGTATCTATCATATACCTGGAAGTTGGATACAGGAAAGCAAGAAATAGCACTTCTGCACGTAGCAGAGAGTGTCATAAAAAACAACTTAGGAGATGTGCATTTGGGGCTGGCTACCCCATCTTGTAGAACCCTGGCTTCAAAACTAATGCTAATTTAATTCAATCCAGCCACCTATGATGGAAGAAAGGTTCTTTAACAAGAAGACTGTGGCATCAGACAGTGATAGTTAAAAGAAAGCTTAACTGTAAAATTCCCTGTCAGGCAGAAAATAAGATCACAAAAAGACATAAAGAACAGAAAGTGCTAAGGACATTAGAAGGACAAAGACAACAGAGGAAGAACTGGACTGAAATACTCAGGACAGACAGTCTCTAACAAATCTAACTGAAGGTCTACTATTTCACATTTGAAGAAGAATCAGCTAGCAAACACTTAAAAACAAACAAAAAATGCATGAAAATCCCAAATATGTTACCTATCTTACACAGTTAACAGATTGAAGTAGGTATTCTTTTCTTTTTGATAGTTTCTGAAGAGGTCACTGCTAGTCCCTTACATAATCATCTGGCTATAGCTTATTACTTAAAGTAACCTTCAAACACTAATGAATAAAAAACAGATATTCAGTGCCCAACATTAAACATCTGGTTTTGTTCTCACAATTTTGTTTACAATCCTTTGAACACCATCTTCAGCCCGTATGTCAAAAAAATCGTGACTGTGTTCCACCTTCACTAGTTCAAGGAGCTGGAAACTGAGTGCATTGCCAGGTTGATACTGTAAGACCTGAATTCCCACCTTGTTGTTTGTATCTGCTTCAAAGACCCTAAACATATAAAAAAGAATTTGGTTGCAAATGTACAGGAGCCAGAAAAGTCTGAATGAAACATTTTAGTCATCATTATTACTAAAAAGGTTGTTTCAATCATGCCTTCAAGGCCCAAATAATTAGAAGAGCTGTTAAATCTTTTCTTTATTCAGTGCTTCCTGCAAAATTATCCAAAGATGTCTTAATTTGTTTTTTCATCTGTTATTTCGTCTCCCAATTTTCTCTTTTCTTTTTGTCTCTTCCTTTTTATATCTCTATCTTTTCTTTCTGTCTTTCTTTAACTCTGTATTTCGTTCCCTTGTTAATTACTATTTCTTGTCATTCATCCATTTTTACTTTCTCTCAAAATCTCTCAATACAAAATACTCTAAGAAACGCACCCATTGTTTTATTTACATTACTTAATTCACATGGCCATTGCTAAATTTCTGAATAGTGAGTGTATGTGTGTTTTTTTTTCCTTTGCCTTAAAATGGTAGTCTTCAAACTTATTATGGTGTAAAATGGGAGGGGTGTGAAATACAGCGGTGTTTGTGTTAGTAATTCATACTTGATTTGACATCAATAATATGTATTATTCTAGGAACCTCATTAAACATTTACATTCCCACTATACACCCACTAATCATTATATATTAATTTTTATTTTTGTTACATACTGTTTAGCTATATTGTGCAATTCCCTTGGTCTTCGTATTCTTAACAACTGTTCTATAGTTACGGATGTGTTGCTTGGTGGCAAATAATCCAACATGGTTAGGCTAAGCAACAGATAAAGACAATGGAGAAAGAATAAACACATACTAAAGAAACTTAAAATTAACAAAACTTGTCAGGTTCAGAAAAATCTACAGGCAATGAAAAAGGACAATAATTCTACTAAAAGATGGATGCTACATTTGAGGCAGATGAAAAAAGTGGCAAAGATATGAATAAAAGGAAGCAAGTGATCACCACTGCAAGAGCATGTGAGTGCTTGGTACAGGCTTCCTACAAGTGGACCACCTACAGTGGTGACTATGTGCTCCATAATGAGCACCTGGCAAAATTGTGGTGATGAAATGATCATTGGTCTATACCAAAGGGCAGTGACTCACTGACTGACAAATGTAATGTAAGTTGAAAAAACAGTTACGTTTAATTATTGCAGTGTTAATACATTACTACTTTAGTTAAAAGATTTATTTACACCATGTTACATAATTGCCTTTTTAAGTTATTAAGACTTTTCTTTAAAAGTTATTAATAAATTAAACAATGGCCTGTAGTTTTTTTATCTTGGATGTAAAGGTCATAGGTCTCAGCAGGCATCTCTCCTAGGATTAATTTATGTGCCTCTTCACATGTGTCACGGTATGTTTTGTGCTACTGTGCTTGGTTAGGACCTGATACCTTATTTATGCCACAAGTGAAATTTGACATACTGTTCGATTTACAGCATAAACAACGCCATGTGATATCACATGATGGGGTTGAATTTTGGCGGAAAGAGAAGCCATTAGGGTCTTGAATTTTAGGAGCCGTCGGGTATCGAAGTATTTTCAGAAGCCGGTATACTAATACCGTAGTTTTCGGCCAAATGGTGGGACAGTAATTTTTGCTATTAGTTTTGGTAGTCCTGGAGTGTTTTCTGTGGTGTAAAACTATTTTGTTCACCAGTATTTGCAGCAGTGTACGCTGTAGTTTATTATTCTACCATTGTGAGTATTTTAGTGACTTCGTGATAATGTTATACTGTAGCTTGCCTCATTATCCACTATTATGAGTGGTGGTCAGTGGTACTTTCCTGTTCCGTCTAAGTCCCACAACGTTTAGTGTAGTACGGTGTATTTGTATGATCAATCACTGTATCTGTACGCCCAGTACGTTTGACAACATGAAACACCCCGTTTTTCACCTGCAGTTTTTATTTCTCAATTCTCTCTGCTGCCATGAAAACTTAATTCTTTTCTTCCCTTTATTTGGAAGTTGATTGGCTGTGACCTACTGCTCTTTACCTACACACTTGATTTGCAACATTATTTTGTACAGATGCACCTCCACTTTCTCTAACTAGAAAATTTATGTTAATGTTAAGGTCCTGTAATTGTTCATCTCCACGCAACTGATACATGTTCTTATAACCCACTAACAGTTTTTTTTATGTCAATGATTAGTACATTTTTTTCTTTCTTTTTGTGCCCTGTCTTTGCCACTCCTATAATTACAGAACCACAGAGCAGAATAACTTTACAGGGGTGTCAAAATGTTCTTAATTTTGTATTTTTTTTTTTGCCATCCAAATGGTCTTAGAGCAGCCTCCCTAGACGTTCTTATTCTAGCTGTGCCAAATAAGCTACCCAAATATGTAAGACTTACTATTCCCTTTCACTGGGACTTTATTTTAATTTGGCCAAAATATAGATAATATAATTAAATTTCAATGTTTTGGCCAGAGTTTTGATGTCAAGGCTTAGTTAAGTCTAGTTCCTATTTAAATATAAGTAGTAATCTTATTCTACATTATGGGGATTATGTGGCGATGTACAAGAAAAGTTAACGGTACACGTATTTTCTCAGTGTTACTCAACCCTATTATTTTAATAACATTTTTTCAGAACCTGTTTAAAAGCCAAACATCATCATCAGCTGCCACCTCCACAACGAAGGTTGGCTGTAATGGATCTCCAACGTCTTCTGTCTCTTGTCTTGGTGGTGCACTCTGATAGACTCTTTCCTGTCCATCTCTTGATGTTATCTTCCCACTTATAGCGCTGTCTTCCCCTTGCACGTTTGCCTTCAACTCTCCCTTCTGTTATGGTCTTCTGCAAGGTGTTATGCCTTTTTATGTGGTCAAAGTATTTTAGCTGCCGAACTTTGACCTCCCTCATTAGTTCTCTTTTTCATACCTAGATTTTCTAGGACCTCCTTATTTGTTTTCATCTCTTTCCATGAGATACGCCCCATTCTTCTATATATCCACATTTCAAGAGCCTCAATTCTTTCTTCCAAATGCTTATTCATCGTCCATGTTTTTCTGCCGTCCATACAGAAATGCAGAATATATATAACACTTTATGATTCTCATGTTTAATTTGTGAGATAACTGTTTTATGATGTCAGTATATGTTTTCATGTTGTTTGAATGTAGCTTTGGCCAATTCCTGATTCTCTTACTTGATTTCTGTTTCACATCTGCCACTCTTCTGTCATTATATGACCAAGATATACGTAGCTCTTGACTTGTTCCAGGATTTTCCCATTTACGCTTATCTTTAATGTGGGTTTTATCGTCTGTTTTGCTAATTATTCATAGTTTTTACGTTTTCTCTATATTAATGTCAAGTCCATATTCATGACTTATACTGTTCACTTGCTTCACTAGTTCTTGTAACTCCTGTTCGCTTTCAGCTAACAACACGGTATCATCTGCATATCTAAGGTTGTTTATTGACCTTTACCACTGATTTTCTCAATGTCCTGGTATTTCCTGTATCTGTTTGAACAATTATTTTCGGTGTATAGATTAAATAGGCAGGGGACAGCACACAACCTTGTCTGACACCTCTTTTAATGTCCATGTAATGGTGAATAATTCCTTCCCGATCTTACTGTGCAGTTTGCTCCCAATAAAGGTTACTGAGTATTCTTATATCTTTTCCATCAATACCTATGTCCCCCCAATGTCGAGGCATTCAATTATTTTCTCATGATGGACTCTGTCAAAAGCCTTCTTATAGTCAATGAAGCACATGTACATACTTTTTGGACCTCGTATATATTTTGTCTACTAATAATCTCTAGGCAAAATATTGCCTCTCTTGTTCCAGCTGTTCTGTCCTAAAACCAAACTGTTCTTCTTGTGGATTTCGCTGTCTACATTACTTTTTTTTTTTTATTCTTTCCTGTATGATTTTGAGCAGTTATCTTAATTGCGTGACTCATCAGGCTGATTGTTCTGAAGTCTGAACATTCTGTTGCATCAGGTTTTTTGTGGCAATTGTTATAAAAAACTGATGTCTTCATGTTACGTGTGTATATATCCTGTTATTGTATATATCGTTGCTAGATCTGTGATTGTATCTATGCCAAAGCATCTCCAGGGCTTCTTATCATTCATTTTTTATGTTATCCATGCCTACTCTGATTTTGCCTTTTTGTATCATATGTATGGCATTCTCTATTTCTGATCTGAGAATGTTTGGGGGGCCGTCATTAGAGTCTGGGGATGGTTTTTTTACCTCTGTTGTCCTCGAATAGTTTCTTTTACGTATTCTGCCCATCTGTTTTGATATTGTCTTTCTCATCAAGGAATCTTACACCATTTTCGTACTTGGGACAGCTTGCTGGTTGTGCAAACCGCGACCTATTTGATAATTCCTTTATTTCCTCATGCATATCTTGTCATGTGCTTTGCCTCCAAGTCTTCTAATTTCCCTTGCATTTTGTTACTAACCACCGTTCTTTTGCTTTGTCTACACATAGTACGTAGTCATTGTCTATTGTTTTATATTCTGGAGTGTTTTTTGCTTTCTTTCTTTCT
This sequence comes from Oreohelix idahoensis, assembly GCA_024509875.1. Taxonomy (NCBI): domain Eukaryota; kingdom Metazoa; phylum Mollusca; class Gastropoda; order Stylommatophora; family Oreohelicidae; genus Oreohelix; species Oreohelix idahoensis. The sequence continues at coordinate 20,700 of JAMPIV010006388.1, read as the reverse complement.
GCTATTATAAACTCAAGAGTCATCGGTAATCCAAATTGATTTTTCTTAGGCTCCGTTTTTAGGTAAATTTTTGCATTTGCTGATTGTATGCTTCGTTTTTAAAGCATTCCCATTTTATGAGTTACTTTTTCTTCTGGGTTTTCTCTTCTATACTGCTCCATGCTTTTCTGTCAGTAACTGTTGATATCTAATTTTGACGTCGATTAGATATTTTTGTTTTATATTCTGGTTGTTTCAGCACACATGCTAAAGGTTTAATACACTGTAATTATACATTCCTTTGTCTACTGTGTTGGCAACTAAAATGAAATCTAAAATATGGCTCCATGGATTACAGCTTGAGTCTTACCAATTGGTAGTTGAAGTGTACTGTGTTGTATCATATATCCGACCTTTGTAGGACTTGTTCAAAGAACTGTGGTGGCCGGTTGCCAATCGCACAACAACTAGTGTCAGATGTTACTGGTGATCCAGCAGCAGTGTTTTTTGTCCTGTGCAGAAATCTGAAATGGAGATTGAAAATATGTATAATGTGGAAAATTAACTTGAAATTACATCCTTTTACTTGCATCACGCATGCAAAATACAATAAATATATTTGTTATTTAACAAGTATTAACCAAAATAGTGGTAAATTTGTGAAATAAAATAACTAAACATGATCAATTATTTATGTTTAGGTATGCAGCAAAATTATTTTTTACATTCTTGCTGTGAGTATTAGCTGCCTAGTTTTGCAAGATGATGTTTAAAAAAAAAAAATAAAGTTAAAAAGCATCATTTGCCCATGGATAATAAAATAACTAAAAGTTTTAAAAATGCAGCTGAAATATTTTTTCATCTTGATACTGAACTTAAAAATTCATTTGCCCTTGCAATAAAACAAAAACATACATGGGCTTTGTGTAAGGCCATTATGGAGCGTAGTATAGATTCAGACACAATACGTTTTTTATCTGTTGAAAGCCAGTTTAGTACAACGTTTTTTGTAGACCATCTATGTTGGTTAATGTTATGTCAATATGTTGTTGCGCACATATTTTTGATGCACAGATTACAAAAAATTTTACGATATGACTAATTGATATGAAAAAAAAGAGATTACTTTTGTTTTAATCAAAGTTATGATCACCCATGATTTGATTTATACTTTTGATTATGTGGATGATCTCCCCTTGAATATTGATTGCGCGGATTAATACCGAATTTATGTAATTTCTCATTTGTTAGGGCCAGAATATAGATTGATCTTGTTCAATATGTTTATGGCCTGAATTTATATGTATTACTTGTCTAGTACAAGAAGATTCAGTCTTATATTGTATATCTTTGTTTGTTTAGGTCGGACTATATTCTTTGTGCCGAATACTGGGGCAGGTTTTCGTTTCTCGAGACATGCGTAGGTAGTCTCGATAATGCCGCCGAATATGGCTGAGTGTGTTTCCTTGGGCTGGTCCCTTTTCAGGGTTAAAAAGTGATTTGTGCATGTTTTTCCAGGAGAAGTTTGTGTCTTTGCAAGAGTCTATTTGTCAGAGATTCTCTTCATGCACTTTGTTATTAATTCGGACTCCCGGTAATGCCAGACCCTTTCTTTTGATGATCTCTACGTGTTAGGCCTAGATGGAGTCGTGTTTCGAACATCGTTGGTCGTTGATATACCATTGAAGATGACAGGTTTCCCAACAGAGCTGATGTCTACATGTAACAACCTTTTAGTTAATGTGGAACAGTAGGGAAACGCTAGGAAATTATTGATATTCAAATTTTGAATTAACTTTGGCTTATCATTATCCTTCTCTTATGAGTGAGTGAGCGAAAACTCAGGAAGGCAGCCATCTTGCTTTCTTGTCATCATTATGGATCGCTGTCCTGAGAACAGTATACCAAACTTATTTTCGGACAGGGATATGGAGATCTCACTAATGTGAAAACCCCTATCGTGGTTTAACTGTATTACATGAAATATTTGATATATGTCGCTGGAGAACTTAGTCAAGAAAAAATATATAAAGGTTCGGCCAGTGAACTCTTTATATGTTTACACACCCACACCCACTGATGCGTTCAGTCAGTTAGGGGATGTGGCAATAGTCTGCCAAAACATTGAATGATTCCTTATATTTTCCATCATATTTGAATGCTGCATGAAAGATGATTTACTGTTCAAATACCTGATGATATATATGTCAACATGTTCCTATGACTATGTTCCGTGCTGTCCTGATGTGTGCGTCCCCTATTCAACGGTGCGAAATGCCCGCTGCAGTTCACGTCGTCATTGCCTTGCATGAGCGTGTCTAAGTAATATTACCAACTAGTCTATTACAACGAACTCTCACATCATTCGCGTTACTTGACACTCCCACTCAATGTCAACATGACAGGTTGATTTAATGGTGCAGAAGTATCTCGAAGAAGACCTGCTTCGGTGATGACCAGTTACACGACTCTAACATAACAGATACCCATTATCCACACGTTATCAGTGGAAGCATTCAAGCGTTTATCAGTGGTTAGGCCAGATCCCTGGGGCTTATTGTAACCAGACCATTCCTGACGCCATATACGACACGCAAACACGGATTTACAGGTTGACAGTACAACTACACAGTCGAAGTCAGCATGACCTGTCTGTTCAAGTGAATACAGAATCTAGCAGCGCTTTGACATTTTGCTTACAGGCAGTAATTATACCAGCGTTAGTATATTGTTCTTTCACAAATCAGTTTGTAAACAAAATAGTTGCTTAAGGAACAGACTTTATTGAGTTGTCAAGTAGACATTGATAACAGTTGTGAAAAGTCACCATAATTCAGGAAGGCCATAAACTGTTCCGCGGATGAATCCAGTAATATTACTGAAGAATTATATTCATTGTTTTTTGGGTGGATCTTCTATAGTACTCCATTGTTGAACTTGTAATAGAATTATCAAGATGGAACTTATTTAAACAGTGTGAATTGTATTGTCTGAGTAAAAGCGAAGCCTGTCTCCACACAACACATCTGTATATTGATTTTACATTTATGCTAAGTCGAACTATTTGTTCATGTTATGTTGTCTCTATGTAGAGGTTTTTATTCGGCGGATGTGCCGCTGGGAGAGTGGTGTGATTTGACTTCACAAGAAATGATGGGGACTAATGTTGGTCTTGTACTATGTCGTTCCGGGAGCAAATTGATCCTCAATTGAAATTTGCTGAGGACAAGTGATGTCGCTCTAGACATATCGTGTTATGCTTGTTAACCACACACACGTGTTTTTTCGTTGTTTTGTTTAATAATATTTGTGTGATACCTTTAGGTAATTTGTTTGTGATTTCTTATGATTTCGTAGAAGCTACTCATTTTCCTATAGGTACGATTTGTATGTCTATACACCATTTATATATTTACTCTGATGACGTCATTTGTTTTTGTTTAGTTCATTGCAGCACTATCATCACAGATTCTGTATTATTTACTGCAGTCAGTTGTCCTTATGATTTAATTTATTTACATTTGATTTCTGCAAGTTGATTTCCATGAGATGACTAAACTTTTATGGTCCTTATTTAATGTATCTGTATCCAGATAATGAGTGACATCACGAGTGAAGCCACTTATATCTTGGACAGCCAAATTATGTATTATTACTGTACAAGAAGAGAAGTATAAGGGATGCCTGTTAAGGCGCTTGTCTCCCAGAGATTGGGACTAGAAAGATGAGAACCACAGGTACTAGTGGTTCATTTTTATTCATGATGGGAACCATATGTGCTGAAAGGTCTTTTGACTGTTAAAGAAATAAGAGACGAGCTTAAAGGTCTAGAGTAAAGCCATCTGAAATAATCTATTTATAGACTTTGACGTGCTCATTAAAGTGGGATGAAGGTCATTTGATTTACTTTTGTATGGGGATACTGATTTCATAAGACAGGATGGCTATTTATTTATACTTATTCAGCAAGGTTAAACCATGTAAGTCTGGTAAGAGAATTTATCAAACTGTTCCATCTGTATGTTCAATTGTGCCATTTGTCACTATTAAAATCAGAAGAGAAAATACGATGAGAATTGGAAACTGTAGAAAGGTACACAGAAGATCGTTGGTGTAGAATTTCAGATTCCAGCAGATGCATGAGTGTGAGAAAGAAAAACTGCTGTCAGGACACCACGAAAGCTTATTGTCATTCGGAGAAAAACAGCTGCCATCTAGAAAACTTCTACACCAGAAAAAAAAATAGAAGTCTGTGCTGAGGAGATTCCTTCAAGCACTACTGCTGAGGAGAGAAAACTTCAAGCTGCTGCTGAGAGAGAATAATCTTTATCAAGATGATGATGAGTCTGTTACTGGAGTCAAAAAAAGTATTAAAGCTGAGGAGAAAAAAAAATAAGAGAACATTGACATCAGACATTTTTAGCATTTACAGTTAGAAAAAATAATTGAGGCCAGCGTTTTGTAGTCTTGTTTTCACAATCAGCTCTGGTGAATGTTAAACAGACTTTTATTTATGTCAAGGTGGAACATTGCAACTCTGCCAGTGATGAATAACATTCTGGCTTGACCATATTGAACATGCTTGTCGAGCTCATAATGTGCTGTTAAATCACAGTATGCTAATCAGTTTGTCTGAGAAGTCTAAAAGGTGATTTCAATCGGTGGATCTTCTTTATACTCATTGTTGAATGTTTGTAGTTGAAGAAGCTGACAAGGATAAATGAAGTTATCAGGGCAGCTTATTGATAAAGAAGTACCAATTGTCAGAGGAAGGTTATCGTATTTTGTTTAATGGTACCTGAGACAGGGGTCTCCAGAACATTAATCAGAATTCATTGCAAAAGCATGTCTTACATGTTCATTTTGAATTATCCAAAATAGAGAAAACATATGAAGTCTGGGTATGGTGAGGTTTGCTCAGAGACAAGATCATGTCCTCTGTGAACAATTGGTTCTTTTACTTTTCCATAGCGGAACCTCAAAATTTCTTAATTGTATACCTTGATAGGGAAAAAACTCAAATTTTTTGTTTCAGAATCAAACAACCACGGGTATAGTGTTAGTATGGACTTAAAATGTTTGTCCACATAATGACCTTTTAATTATGCAAATTTAGCTATCCAATATGGCCGCCGTAGTGAATAAATTATACACCTTTTTTTAAAACATCATAACGATGTTATTTTTATAAGGATCTGACTGAAACTTGGCAAATTGAATCATTATATATAGCGAGAGATCATGAACTAAAATGACAGAGATTGACAGAAAGGTTAATTTTTAATGAATTTTCAAAATTTATATTTCTGGAATGTTTTCATATTTTTTTATGCCTCATTATATATGCATGATGGTCATAAAACTAAAACTTTGAATTCAATTGTATCCATTTTAGGTCAGAATCTGTAAGATTATATGACAACCAACTATGTTAATTTTCATGTCAATTGAATGTACAGATCCAGAGATATCTTGTTTCAAAGATCACCAATTATGCTAAAAAGACAATTCCGAGAAAACAAAGAAAAACAGAAAAAGAACTCACAAAATGAAGTTTAATGAGCTCCTGTTGAATAAATGTCCCTTTCTACTGCAGCTGCAGTGTCTATGAATCCCCTTTTGAGTGCTGTCAGGGTCTTTCCATTGCAATGTCCTTACTTGCTGAATAGATCCTGTGCAGCGTTCTCCTGTATGCTTTCTTTGCCATGGGTTGACTTGTGTTCATGTATATCAAAAAATTCTGCAATGCACTGTGGCCTTTCCCAATAGAACGCACAAATGCCACCATTCGCACATTTACTTCTTTGTTTGTGAGTAGCTGAAGATGAAACATCAGAAGTATTGAAATTGGCACAGCTTGTGCACTTGATACTCATTTCATGACAAAAGCCATTCCGAGTCTCGTCGACGATCTCACAGGTCAGTGAGTACTGATAACATTTGTCACATCTAAAGTTAGTGCATAAAAACCCAAACAGTAGTTTTACATCCATAAGGATAAACCCATTTCCTCTGTTGTCATTTTTAGCTTGTCCTTCACTTTCTTGGACCTTTATTTTCTTTGCTGAGGAGCACAGAGGCTTTATAGCGTCACTATCGACAATAGGTGTCTCATTTTCAGGCAACGGTTTGTTGGTGTACACGCCTCCCAGTCTTTGTCATATTTCCCATTGTGAACAAAAGAAGCTCTGCTAACTACTATTATACAGAATCAGTATAAAACTAGCAATAAATAGAGTTGATGTTGGTGAAAATGCACAATGCATGTAACAAATGTTGAAATTTACGATCAAAGCTTTCTAGACACACACTTTTGAAAAATTAATAAGAAATCATTGAGTGATTCACCGTGGAAAAATTATAAATATCTTTTTCCTGTTGCCTCAGTATAATTATAATTTCGCAGTTTTACAATTACGCACCTTCATGTTGGGTCATTATTCACATGGTAACCAACTATAAACATTGGTTGCTATGCAAATCACTCAAGGGGGTGTGTGTAGAAAAACACTGATTCCTATCAAACCAGAGTATCTCTAAGCTTCTATGAATTATTTTTAGTACAAGAACATGTTGACGATGATTTAAAGCATGAAAATGAAAATTATTGGATTTTTATTTTTTTAAACATTTTTGGGTATCCTTCTACCTTAAAGCAAATGCAAGAATTTTGTGACCAATATGTCACGGCACACCCTGACGTAACTCTTAGCAACACTAAGATTAAAGAGGGTATGCCAGTTGCGTCAGCAACACAATACAATAATAATTACTCACACAAATTCCAAGGAGCTAAAAATAAATTTGATAAAAAGGTTAGCTGGAATAAGTATCAAAACCAAGGTAACCACTCAAATCAGGGTTCTTCTCCGAAAAACTGGAATCGGGCTGACAGTCCTCGATACTCGAGGGGTGGCCATAATTATAGACATTTCCGCAAAGGAAGTCACTATAGGAACTACCCAAGTTTTCCTTCATGGAAACAACAAAAACCAACAAATACAGAGACACTCATTATAGTGAGCATGATGATTATGATCATGAATATTATGATTCAAACCCATGTAGGGGTTATAACAGAGGAGGCAATAATAACTATAGAGGTTATGATAATCGAGGTAGATCACAATATAAAAGACGTAAATCACAGTACCAGGCTAACTCTGCACAGCAAGAGTTCCATGAAGCCGGTAATCAAGCTAATGATAAGAAAGACTAATAATGTGGGATGTTCTGCTTTCGATTTTGGTAGAGCATCTCAATGTTCCCAATGCAAAACATTATTCGATCCAACCACGGTTTCTACTTTAAGCTGTGGTCATCCTCTTCCTGCTCTCCCTGCGTCAGTCGCGCATGATGGAAGAGGTGCTCTTGTCTTGAATAGAGGTCTAGTAGATGGTACTCCGGTCTCAATTCTTTTCGATTCCGGGTGCACAACCATTGGAGTGAGGCAGTCACTCACAGATCCTTCTCGAGCCACTGGTAAATTAATCAAATGCGTAACATTTGGTGGCACATTGGAGAAGTACTCTACTGCCATTGTCAACATTGCTACTCCCTTCTTTACAGGAGATGTACACGCATGTCTTCTCCCAAATCCGATCGCTGATCTTATAATCGGTCGCATTCATGGAGTGAAAGAATGCACTCCGCAACAAATTGTTGATTGGGAAATAAGAATATGCAAACTGCTAATGCTGTAGTCACTAGGGCTCAAGCTCTTAACGTGCCTCAATCTTCACCTTCTGAAGATAACGATACACAGAACCAAGGTGATCCCTTGGAAATTTCTCGTGACTCCTTCATAAAGAAACAGGAAGATGATCCTACTTTAAAAAAATTCTTCACGCTAGCAACAAAAGGTGATCCAAATAAAGATACAAATCGTAAATCTTGGATTACGATGAAGAATGGCGTACTTGTACGTATGGTACAAGACTCCGCTAAGTCTAGTCATTCTCAAATTCTTGTGCCCAAAAATATGAGAGTTAAAATCTTACAGCACGCTCATGATTCTCAGTGTGCTGGGCATATGGGTTTTTCCCGTACTAAATCTAGAGTTCTTGAATCTTTCTTTTGGCCTTTTGTGAACAAGGACATACGAATCTATTGTCGATCTTGTAAGGTATGTCAAGAAGTTAAATCCAAAGGTCCACGCCATGCTGCACCTATTCAGGCTGCAGATATTCCAATTCGACCATTTCAAAAAATGGCGATAGACATCATCGGTCCATTTAAGACAAAGTCTGCTAGAGGACACCAATTTATCTTGACGTGTGTGGATATGTGCACACGTTGGCCAGAGGCTATTCCTCTGAAGAGCATAACTACTGCCGATATTGCAGATGCTCTTTGGCTCATATTTTCTCGTCTGGGATTCCCAGGAGAAATATTATCAGACCATGGTACCCAACTCATATCGGATACCATGTCTCAAGTAATGTCGACTCTTAAGATAGAGAGATCTCTGAGTAGTATTTATCATCCTATGTCTAATGGGATGGTAGAACGTCTGAATAGAACGCTTAAAAACTTGTTAGGTAAGATAACTGAAGATCATCCTCAGGATTGGGACAGGGTTTTACCCGCGGCTCTCTTTGCATACAGAGAGGTCGCCAACGAACATACAGGATTTTCTCCCTTTGAACTTGTTTTTGGTGCGAAACCGCGAGGTCCTATGTCATTACTTCATGACCTTATAACTGCTGATAATATTGTCGATGACACAAAATCCTCTTACGAATATGTCATTGCACTTAGACACAAGATTATCGAAGCATGCAAATTGGCAACTGCTTCTTCTGAATTTGCGAAACAGAAGGCAAGGCAATTTGCCAATAAGAAGAGATGCTTGCGACAACTTTGTCCAGGTGACAAAGCATTTGTCTTACTACCTTGTAGGGAAAACAGACTTCTTATTTCTTGGAAAGGTCCGTACGATGTAATATCAAAAGTTTCCGATGTTGACTATATCGTTGATATTGACGGGAAGCATAAAACCTTCCACATCAACATGCTCATGGAATTCCATGAACGTCCGGATTATTTACAACCTGTTTTCCAGGCAACGGACGATTCTCCAGTCCCACATGGACATTACTCATCACTGTCAGTAATACAGGATGAGGAAACGAGTTTCTCGGATGTGAATCTCCCTTTTCCGATGATTCCACTTCATTCTAATGAGTCATGGAAAGATGTTACGGTTTCTCCCGAGTTATCTCTAGGAGAACAGAAACAAGTTTCTACTATGTTACAACAATTTCAGGATGTCCTTACTGACATTCCTGGTCAAACTGATGTCATTGAACATGACATTATTCTTACTGACCATAATCCTATAAGAGTCAGACCGTATCCTATCCCGATACATTTTCAAGCTCAGGTTGAGAAAGAGTTGGATGAGATGATAGATCTGAAAATAATTGAACCATCCACATCAGCATATTCTTCGCCGATGGTTATTGTACGGAAAAAAAGACAATAACATACGTCTGTGCGTTGATTATCGCAAATTGAACCAAGTGACGAAATTCGATGCTGAACCTATGCCTTTACTAGAAGAACTACTTACTAGACTATCGAATTCTCATTTCTTCACTAAACTTGATTTGTCTAAGGGATATTGGCAAGTTCCTCTATCCGAACACGCCAAACCATTTACTGCTTTTTCGACACCAAGGGGTCTATTCCAATGGAATTTCATGCCTTTCGGCCTTATGAACGCCCCTGCAACATTCGTACGCATGATGCGTCGAATCCTATCTCATCGCTCAGATGTCATTGCATATCTTGATGACATCTGTCTTTTCAGTGATACTTGGGAAGATCACTATAACGGGTTAAATGAACTATTGTCTATCTTACGCGAGCATAACCTGACAGCAAAACCATCTAAAGCTTGTATTGGTTTTAGCGAAATATCTTTCTTAGGTCACCGTGTTGGTCATGGTTTCTTAAAAACAGAGGACCATAATACAAGTAAAATACTTAACATTTCTATTCCTAAGACTAAAAAGCAAGTGCGAAGTCTCTTGGGTCTAATACAATTTTATGGACGATTCATTCCGAATCTGTCCTCAATCATGTCACCTCTTTCTTCCTTGTTAAAGAAAGGGTCTCCTAATATAGTCCATTGGACTCAAGAATGTCAATCCTCTTTGGATAAGGTTAAAACTATGTTTTCTACTTCACCTATTTTAGTGTTACCTACTAAAGATAAGACATTTATTCTTCGTAGTGACGCTTCATCCACAGGGATTGGAGCAGCACTAATGCAAGAGTACTCCGGAACTCTGCATCCTGTGATGTATATTTCTCGGAAACTAAATGCCGCAGAGAAGAATTACTCGGTCCTAGACCGTGAGTTATTGGCTATGGTTTGGTCAATCCTGAAACTTCAAAGATTTCTTCTTGGCGCGCATTTCATTGTGGAAACGGACCAGAAAGCTCTTACGGCTATTCAGAGTAAAAATCTGAAGAGCGCAAGATCAACGCGATACGCGATTGCTCTTCAGCCTTTTCATTTTTCGGTGCGAGCTATCCGTGGTTCAGAAAATGTGATGGCAGATATCTTATCTAGATGCCCACATGATTCCACCTAACCGTTAGATCCTGATATTTTTACAGATCTAACTCTACTACACTTTTTTCTATACTAAAATATGTACACATATGTAATATATAATATATTGATTGTATCACTACTTAGCGGTTCATTGATGTATATTCACCGCTGATCTTTCGATGGTTTTTTTCGTCTTTGATAATCATGATGTTAAGATACCTAAGATGAAATTTTTGGATAAACTATTGTAGAAAGTGTGGCATTGCCAGTATTGTAGTATGCGTTGGTGACACCTCTCTGGAAATATTTATACTTAGAGAAATACTTTCTCTGAGATCTTGAGATATATTCTCACTTGTCGTGCCATATGACGACATAGCCTCACATTAGGCGTTACATTTGTTTGGAATGCTTATCATCTGCGCATTGTTATTCGTGCGTTGTGAGCCTGTTGTATGATGCTCCTAGATGTATTTCAAAAAAAAAAATGTACCATTTTTTTCCCGGGGGGTGTGGTAATCTGTTGCGCACATATTTTTGATGCACAGATTACAAAAATACGATATGACTAATTGATATGAAAAAGAGATTACTTTTGTTACAATCAAAGTTATATCACCCATGATTTGATTTATACTTTTGATTATGTGGATGATTTCCCTTGAATATTGATCTGGCGGATTTATACCGAATTTATGTAATTTCTCATTTGTTAGGGCCAGAAAATAGATTGATCTTGTTCAATATGTTTATGGCCTGAATTTATATGTATTACTTGTCTAGTACAAGAAGATTCAGTCTTATATTGTATATCTTTGTATGTTTAGGTCGGACTATATTCTTTGTGCCGAACACTGGGGCAGGTATTCGTTTTCGAGGCATGCGTAGGGAGTCTCGATAATGCCGCCTGATATGGCTGAGTGTGTTTTTCTTGGGCTGGTCCTTTTCAAGGTTGAAAAGTGATTTGTGCATGTTTTTCCAGGAGGAGTTAGTGTCTCTGCAAGAGTCTATTTGTCAGAGATTCTCCTCATGCACTTTGTTATTAATTCGGACTCCAGGTAATACCAGACCCTTCTTTTTGATGATCTCTAAGTGGGTAGACCTAGATGGATTTCGTGCCTCGAACATCGTTGGTCGTTTATATACCATTGAAGATGACAGGTTTCCCAACAGAGCTTAGGTCTACATGTAACAACCTTAGTAATGTGGAACTGTAGGGAAACTCTAGGAAATTATTGATATTCAAATTGTGAATTAACTTTGGCTTATCATTATCCTTCTGCTGGGTGAGTGAGCAAAACTCAGGAAGGCAGCCATCTTGTTTTCTTGTCATCGTTATGAATCACTGTCAAGAGAACAGTCTATCAAACTTATTATCGGACAGTGATATGGAGATCTCACTAACATGAAAACCCCTATCGTGGTTTAACTTTATTACATGAATATTTTGATATATGTCGCTGGAGAACTTAGCCAAGGAAAAGGTTCGGCCAGTGAACTCTTTGTATGTTTACACACCCACACCCACTGATGCATTCAGTCAGTTAGGGGATGTGGCAATAGTCTGCCAGAACATTGAATGATTACCTTATATCTTCCATCATATTTGAATGCTGCATGAAATATGATCTACTGTTCAAATGCCTAATGATATATAAGTCAACATGTTCCTATGACTATGTTCCGTGCTGTCCTGATGTGTGCGTCCCTATTAAACGGTGTGAAATGCCCGCTGTAGTTCAAGTCGTCATTGCCTTGCATAAGAGGGTGTGAGAAATATTATCAAGTGGTCGAGTACACAGAACCATTACACCCACTCGCGTTACCTGACACTCCCACTCAATGTCAAATGACAGGTTCATTCGATTATGCAGAAGTAACTCGAAGAAGACCTTCTTCAGTGATGACCAGTACACGACTCTAAAACATAACACCCGCATCCAGACATTATCAGTGGTGGCATTTCGGCTTTTATCATATGTGGTCTCCAGATTAAAGAATAGTCTATGATAACACCTAGCAAGCTATGCTCAAAATTTGAACAATGGGCTTCAGTCCAGGGATAATGAAAACATTCTTGGCAGAAAATTTTGAATCTTGTGACATGGGGATACAATTAATAATTTGGTTTTTTGCTTATATTCATGGACTAATTGTTCACATTCTACCATGATTGTAGACAGCCCAAAAGATGTAAAAGCAACTCAATATTGCATACCTGTGCCTGCTACTATCAAAGCTGAATTATCAGCAAACATGAGATCATCATTACAGGGCAATTACAAGGATATATCATTAATAAAAGTGCTCCACAACAGAGAACCTAGCGTGTGTGTGTGTGTGTCAAAATTGATTTCCAAATTTCAGGAAATTTAGTAAATAAAGACTGGAAAAGTTTGACTGATCTTCAGGTTATTGCTACTGTTGATCAGAATCGACATCACTGCACTCTGGACAAACCTATAGGTGCTCAATCTGCCCCAGAAAATGTTAAAGGGTATAAATGCTAATTGTTCCTTGAGTGAGCTGGTTGTATACATGCTAGATGCACCATCATCCTGATTTTCATGTAGGAGATTGCGGCTGCTGCGTGAGATAAGAATATTGTTTTAGGGGCGGTACTCTGGAGGTTTTGGTGATGATATAATTGTGTTACCATAAGCTTCTTTGTTAAAAACAAAAAATCAGCATTTTAAATAATGAAAATGCGCACGAGTTCTTTGGCAAATATTTTTTGGAAGATTAACAAGATCTTCAGTGTTAAGATATTTCCTAAATGCATTTCCTAAAAATACTGTTTCTTCCAAAAACCTTTCTATGTTTAACTTTTTTTCCATAAAATGGTTTTGATTGCAGTCCCAGTAATAATAAGGTGCTTTAATGCAAACAGGCAAGTGCAGTATCATTAACTAAATGTTACCTTAATTGTATAGTCTGCTCCTGACTGAAAAGAGCCAGAACCAACTGTGTTGATGCTGTACACTTTTTGAGATGCACTTCCACTGGAGGGTTGTGCGACCTGGAACCTCGAAGTCACAACTGTCTGATCTGACAGTGTAACTAACAAAAATATATATAAAAATGTGTATTTATGCATGTCAGAATGTGTTTCATTTATTATGCAAACTGTGAGATACAAAAGAAACATATTCCAATTTATTGGAACAGAAGCAGATACAACGTAAGGTTTTAAAAAGCACCTTAAGGAAAAACTGGCACTAGAGGATATAGAACAACGCACCATGTTCGCCGCTCCCCGCCCCACAGTAATTTGGATGGAATTCTCCCCGCCACCACAAGTTATTAGCCCTAGCACAACTCCTCACACTGCTGCAAACCTATGAGTGTTTTACAACGTATTTAACGGTGCGTGTAGTAAGAATTTTCTAAATCCCCATAAACCCAAAGTTAGAGCTTGCCTATTGGTGCACACCTTCGAACTTGCCTCTTGAATCCACGCCCCCGTGTCATCCTCAGGATGTTCACCGCCCAAACACCCAAGAACATCGATTTACTCTCCTTTTCGAATTTTTCCACGGACTTAGCAGAGCTTCTCTCTTCTTTATCTCTGTTTTCTACTCTTTTTTAAAACGACAGGCAACTCCGAAAAGGGACGAATCGAACGGGTCACGCGAACGGGACCGACGGTACAAAATTCTTCTCTAACCCATTTTATACTCCGAAAGCCTGAATCCTTTCGCTCCGTATCTGCCGTGAGTGACACACCCATACCCCCAGATCTGCCGCACTCTGAGGTGAGAGTGCTCTGTTTCTCAGTAAGGGCCTACAATTTGTTTCCTCTATCATTCGATCCCTAGACCCTAAGACCCATTATAATCCTCCTCCAGGATGGTTTTCATCGGTTTTCAACCGTCGCAGCAGGAGCCCTTTTAGACAGGAAGACATCACAATAACACTCCGCAGTCTCCAGGCTGAATCCGACATCTTCGCACTTTTTCTGACATCCATGAAACCTCCCTTTTACACATAAAACCTGGGGCTTCTCATAGCCCTGGACCTGTATATCAATCAGAAACCATACCATGACATTCAGCTGCTCTGCCCTCGTAGATTGCCATTATTCCAATTGTCACTTCTGCAGAGTCCCCGGCTCGCTCATACGTCTCCCTTCTCGCCGTAGAGACGACATTGTCATACAAACCGGCTGACAAGGGGAGGAGCCATTGTCTTCTGGCTAGAAGGACTTATACCTGACTGAAGGTAAAAATCCATTTGACCACTGGCTCTTTTTTACAGGCCCAGGACCAGCGAAGGCAACTGGTAATCCAACAACTCGCTATTGTACACAGTAATCCCATTAAACAGCTCAATCACACCAGAAAAGCACTTCCTCTCCTCCCCACGAATCGCCATTCGTAGGGATTCTCGATAGTTCTTTGTGCAAGCCAGTATCATTCTACATGCACCCCAAAAATTTCATAAGATCCGACAACCCTGGCCTACCTATTGTCCTCGAACTGTTCCTGTCCTAACTGAACACGTTCTGACTTCCTCTACAGCAATTTCCAGCCTATCGTTGAGAATCTACCCTCCTTTGTTAAAGACACTAATCATGCTCTTATAACTTTCTCCTCTATCCGACCTACTCAGCAGACCGCTCCCAACCGTCTTTCCTTGTTAGTCGACTGTTCACTGTGTAACCTCAATTCCCCCAATCTGATGGACTCGCGAGCAACTTTGGATTTTTTTTTTCTTGACCAAGCGCACTTGTCCTTCTATATCCACAGACACTCAACCTTCGTCTTGCAAACTGGACCTTCACAACTGAATCCCTTTAATTCCAACGGTCCAGATTTTTGACCAAAATTAGTGGTGTTGCCCATGGGAACGAAGATGGGTTCCTAGCTAATGCCTGCCTGTTTCATAGGGCCACTTGGAGCATCAGATAAGGTCAACAATACTTCCGGTCCTTTCGCTGGGTTTTTACCACCTGCATGTAATCGATAATGGCATAGGTCTCACAGATATTTCCGAGACTGGATTTTATCCCGCCTCATCGACTTTGTCCAACCACAACAACCCCACCAACATCAGTTCACCTCCCTCAATGCTCCACAGAATCTGTCCAACTTCTTGACATTACTATCACGCCCTGCCGGCCTTAATACCACAAATCAACTACAAGCCGACAGATGCCCATAAGCTACCTTCTAGTATACCTCAATCTCATCCATCTGGCTTTGTCGTGACTCCCTTCCATTTTCACAAAACTTCTCCGCCATACCGTCGTTTGGTGCCTAGACGACGATGGGACTTCCACTTCCGAGCCAAAGAGATTGTTGGAATTTCTTCCGTAGCAGACCTTAAATCCGGAACATGTTCTCCCAACTCTGCCCTCCCACGTGTACTCCCCATCTCACTGTCAGATGCCCTCAAACCTCACTAATAAATACCAACTTCGGATAGAGGTCAAATATAATCGAGACCTTTCACACTCACAGTACTGCAGTTCAAACAGATCCTTTTCGATCTCCGCCCACCTACCTATCCTCCCAAGCAGAAGTCTCGTGAACAAAGAAATATTCGGTGAAGCCACCTTTGGTGGCATAGATCGACGCGACAAGAACCTAAAGGATCTTCTGTGTTCACAGCCGTGTCCAAAAGGAGAATGCCACTCACTTTGGCACACTAACCCTGTGGTCGGACACCGATGCAACATGTGCAAGTCTGTCATCTCAACCCACAAGGTTTCATTTCCAGAGGCTAACGAACACCATCTCCAGAAACTTCACGTGTGAGTGCGCGGCACAATGGTCATTTATAACGATCAAATGTAAAAACATTGCTGCAAAACCTAACCTATATTAGCAAAACAGGCTAACTAACGACTTGGGGACAGAATCAGCCAGCACTTGAAAGACATCTCTCAGCAAAAATCCACACCACCAGTTTGCCATACACATTAGAGTGGTTCCTTGACCACCATGGGTCCCATTCGACATCTAGGTCACGGCGATCAGCCTCCTGCTCCTCTGACACTTGGCTAGCCGAGAACAGCTTGAGAACCCGTCTTATTCCACCGCATGGGGTGTCTAAAACCAGCTGGTCTTACACTACTCTACAACACACCTTTGTCTGAGGTCACCCTTTCCTCACTTGTTCTGATTTTGACTCTTTCCACTCTTTATCCTATTTTTCTATTTTTCATGCCAGCCCTCAAATAATATGTATGAAATATATAATACACTTTTTTTTAATTTTATGTCTATATTTCTTATATTATATTTATTTATCTCCGAACACAATCAGGTCCTCTTCTATTTCCAGTCCCCACTCAATATTACGTTTGGGTAACCCGCTTATTGATTCAGTTTCGTTTTTTTAGTTTCTTAGTATGTAATGTGTACATCCGTTGGTGTCAGTCATTTCCTTTGTCCGGGCACGACACGACCCGTAATCGCGGCAGCAAAAGCGTTACGATGATTCGATGCCTTCCAGGGAAGTACCTATTTTAATTTTTTATTTTTATATTTATATTAGGTTTCTTATGTGTCCTATCCTAACCTTCACTTTCTTTCTTTCCCTGACGAAGGCCTTGTTGGCCGAAACGTTTGGGGCTATTTCCTTTGTCGTATTGTCCTCGTAAGACGAAATCACCTTTTTTCGAAACTCTTTTTTCACAACTCCATACAAATTGTTTTTTTATAATCGTATAGAGCCTCCTGCATAATATGTTCTAGATAAATAGATTCAAAAAGCACTGGGGACATGATATATCCCTGACGAACTCCTAACAGTTTGTTTTGAAAAAATTCTAACAATGTCCATTGCTTGGCAAAAATAGCATCTAGCATGCGGTCCTTGTATAGTGAGTGCTTCAATGATAACTATGATGTTGGTCTGCAAAAATGAATATGCCTCAATATCTGCCATAAGCCTATCATGCCAAGTCTTGAATCTGAAGCTTTTGTAAAATTCGATGAAGGTATATGGGTATAAATTCAGCGATGATTCGGGAGATGATTACCGATCAGTAATCTAAAATTAAAGATTTTGTTCAGAGGTACTATAAGGTGGACCAGACTACCCGGTTTTTCCGGGAACAGTCCCGGTATTTTGACCATTTATAGATAATTTGTCCCGACTTGTTTTTTCGATGCTAATCCGGGACGCCCAATTTGTTCCCGTTTTTGACGAATTTTCCAATTTTTGGCATAAATCACAACAAGATAACAACAAAAATTATTAGTTCCGTGGCAGACTTGAGGGATTTTTAATTATTAGTGAACTTGGCACCGAAACAGCACAAGAGGTTGTCAGGACCGTGAATTTAGTTTTTTTTTAGTTCCAATGTGGATATTCGCAGTTTATTTGAAATTTTAGTTAGTGGAAAAGAGTACCAAAAGATTTTTGCGTACAGGTAAACTATTTTATTTAATTTAAAAACGGTTAACTATATGTGCACTATTTGGTAGATTGTTAGTAAGAAAATGTGTTAACCAAAGCGTACATGCAGTTTCAATGAAGAATTACAAAAGGAATATCTCCGTTTATTAAAAAGAGTACATCAAACATCAGTGTACATGCAATTATAAGTGCCTCCGGGTTTTTCGATAAGCCATAGTGGACGTTGGGAGATATAAAGAACCACATAAGCAGTGGAGAAACATAAGATAGCCGACCGTTACAGCTGCAATCAAGCCTCGTCGTTAACCACTTTTTTCTTTTCTTCAGAGCTGATAAAAATGGTGACTCAAGAAGAGGCAATTTAGCATGCTATATGAAGGCGCCTTTAACTTGCAATACCATACAGTGCTACACAATTCATTACATTCATGTCAGATGGATTGCACATCACAATTTAATTCAGGTTTTACTTTAAGAGCCAAAAATTGCATGTGCTCGTATCGAAAACAGAAGCCATTATATCGAACTGTCTTGGCATCCCATACTCTAAATGAAGTTAAGTAGTGTGACCTAGAAAAGTCTAACATTTTATTTCTGTAACTGACAGATGCATCCAACCACAAATAATTCAAGATTTTTTTCCCTTTGCTTGTCAGATACATTGATCAAAGTAATGGAGTGAAAATTAAAATATTTAGAGTTAAAGACATTGCAAGGTGAACACATCAGAATATTGTAAGTAGTATATTCTTAATGACTGTGCATAACTGAAAAAAAGGTTTAGACATGAAAGCAGTGTTGGATTATTCGCACGACCACACAAATTCCCAATTTTGGAGGTGCTGACAGGTAAGGACATAACAATGGTTTTCAAAAAAACATGCAAGAAAACCTTGGACATGTTCGTTATAGGAGTTGGGTGTGCAGGTCATATTGTTCCACATCACTGTATCGAACAGCTGCAGAAGTACTGCCTGATAATGTCCGAAGCTGTGATTATTGCAACAACATATAATCTAACTCATCAAATCATACCCATTAACGAGATTGAAAAGTCTCCGAAGGAGTTTTGCCAGTTTTGTGGAAATAAACTTCCATATGATCTTAGGTTATGATCAATGCTAGGTGGCTTGCTCAGCTGCCTGCTGTTGAAAGGGATCTTCAGATGTTCCCTGCCTCTGAAAAATCATATATTCCAATCTCAAGACAGATGCCCAGTTATTTATAACAGACATTCTATGAAAATCCTCTATCTGAGGCATGGGCATTGATTTTGTTCACCAGTCAGCGCCTCTCCAAACCACGAAGCATGCAAAAAATAGAGTTACATACGGTCGACTGAGTTTGAAGAAGTCATTGACAGAGCATCAACAGGTTGAAAACTATTTTGAAGTCCAAACTGGCAGACTGTTTCTGTGCCATCAAGAGTTAAGCTAATCCTTGAACAGCTGGGAAATGGAGGACTTCCAAAGGAGTGATGAAAAAGTTTCATGCTAAGCGTTCTTATCGTTCTATGAAACAGCTGTCAATTATTTGAATAAATGGCTTCAAAAAAATTTTTTCCAAACCTGGAATCCTAACAGCTGGGTACGGCGACAGAATACCAATTTGGGCAGATATCGAGATCTCATCATCACTAGTGATTCAAATATTGCTCACCCACTTAACAAGAAACTGGAAATTTAGGACGAATATGTCTATATGAAGCAGTTTTGTTACTTCTCAAAAATTATGAATGAGTGCCAAAAAAACAGTGCCGACCAACAACGTTAGCTTGAAATGGTTTTTCCCCACTTCAAAAACAAAATGTGAACATTTTCAATATTTTTGAAGTTGGCAGAGTGTTTTTTTTTTTTTTTCGTCTACCTGGAACAATGCTGCCACAATAAGAGTGTTTTCTTTTGATGGAACAGCTTATGGCCCCCCCCAATGAAAAAACACATCCTGTGTTGAAACCTTTGGAAAGCTATGTTGACAACCTAAGTGAACTGGAGGAAACAGTGTCAGTTTTTTAAGATGCTGCTAGCAAAGAAGACCTAATTGATATAAATCCACTCATCTGAAAAGTACATAAACACACTTCACCTTAAGTAGATTATTGAAGTTTTTCTCTCTTCTTAGTTTAAGTAGTTAAACGTATACAGTAAATGTATGTTATCAATGTTTGTCAAATGTATGTATACAAATGTACGTATTGGTAAATTGACACAACTTGATTTTCCGGACATGTCCCCGACTTTGACCTTTTTCTTTAGCCTTTGTCCCGATTTTTTGCATTGAAATCAGGTCAAATCTAACTATTTTGTCCCGGATTAGGGTTTTGAAAATATGGTCACCTAGAGGTACTTCCTTTTGGTCTAAAGACAGCCTGTTCCTCGACAAGATTTCTTCTGATTTCGTTTTCTTCTGTCAAAAGTAGCCTTACCATCACTTACTTGTTTAATGACTATAAGGCTAATGGTTTCTGTAATTCTTGCACACTTAGAGATTTCCTTTCCCGTGAAAGCGTATTTACTATGACTGCATCCACTTTTTTTTTACTCCATATCTTCTGCAAATTGTTGTCATGATTTTTGTACGATATCTGGTCCTCCATATTCCAGAGCTGAAGTATTATCCACTCCCGTGGTGCTTCCCTCCTTTCAAACAAATAGCTGTCTTCCACTTCTTCCTAAATTGCGGCATTTCCGAGTTTCCCTGTTTGCACACTTCCTTCTTTCTCTTCCATCCTTAGCCACCAACCTCAAAGCAGTCAGTGCCTGCACGCCTATGGCCGTCTGGACCGG